>JAPSES010000097.1:3280078-3305622 GCA_029822895.1 Maxillicosta whitleyi | reverse complement strand
AGAGGGAATATACTGGTAGAAGGATGGAGAGTGTGGAACTGCCAGGCAGGAGGCCTAGAGGAGGAGCAAAGAGGAGGAGTATGGATGTAGTGAAAGAGGACATGAAGGTAGTCGGTGTGAGAAGAGGATGTAGAAGACAGTTAGATGGAGGAAAATGATTCACTGTGGAGACCCCTGAAGGGAAAAGACAAAAGGAGAAGAATATAAGTCACAAACAAACTTGCCGAAACTCACTCACTTTATCACAAAAACAAAGAAAACAAAGCAAAAAACACAAAATTGGCAGGGGTGTGAATAATTTTGAAGATTGTATTTTTTTTTTTTATTTATTTATTTAAGAGCTTAATATTATTAAAAAATATATCAGGTGAATTAAATAGTAGTAAATGTTGAATTTCTCTTTAATGTCTAATTAACTGCTTTACTCTTCCATGCAGATTAATTTCAAACTATTAAAGTAATGTCTGATGTTTTCCATAAGAGTATTCGGACCACACTGACTTCACAGACTCTTGGCTTTTGTGTTTTGCGCCCTCCAGTGGTGACTGTCAAAACTGCAGTGACATTGATTAGAATGAACAGTAGGAATAATTGAAGTGTCGCAGTATTCTGGTGTCACGTTAGGATTGCATTTCTGCAGATGGAAGGCAATATACATGTAAAATGGACGCAAATACGTTTTTGTTATTTGGTGTTAAAAGCAGCACAACGTCAACAACAGTAGTGTCTCCAGTGAACGATAATGAATGCCAGGTTTTCACAATGTGTGATAGTTCCGTGCATCACATTGCACTAACCAATGCACAGCTGGATCATTATTCAAATATAAAACATCCATTCTAATATTCTGTCATTAACGCACAGTGTCATGTTCACCATACCACAAAAACTAAAGGTGACATACAATCTGAGCAGTACTATTATTATTATTGTTATTATTATTATAAGAAACTGTGATTATTTTATGTCTGTTATGATCAGGATATCAGAACATATTCAACCCTGTTTGCCCCGCTTGGTTATTTATTTATTTATTTATTTATTTTTTACCACTTCTCCCTTTAAAAAAAGAATTGGTTAACAATTTGACTGTATTAAGAGTTTGTGGTGTTAAATATGGCAAGAACTTGTCTTTTTTGTCTTCTCTCTCTCTCTCCGTCCAAATAAAACCTGCTCATCACACATCAATATTTGACCTATTTTGGGTATTTTATTTCATAAATCTCTTAAACAACTTCAAACTTAACAAAGCTAACTCAAACAAAAGGGTTAAATCCTGCAAATGGCTGAATATTTCATAGTTTAGAGAAGGTTGTCCAGATGGTAGTCCATTTGAAGTTAATATACATATAATATAAGTACATATGAGTTAATTAGGTTTATTGAAGTCACCTGGAGCCAGTAGAACCTGCCCTACCTGTGCACGTGCAGCTGATCCTCATCCCGAAGCTTCAGACTTGACCACGGTTTAAAAGCCATGTTTCTGAATAAAGAGAACATTATTCATACACTTGTTCTAACTGCATAACACATGAACACATGAAAAAACCCTTATAGATATTGCCAGTGTTCAATTAAGAAAAGTTTGGTCAGGTTAAAAAGTTAATAACATTAGCACTAGCTTGTTAGCCTGTGACAAAACATTTGTCCTATATACAACTGCTGCCTGCTAGAAAAAAATTTCACATAATCGGGACAAAAACCAACTTAACCACACATTAGCATACCTCATAAATAACAGATGTCCATAGTTGAATCCATGTCAACCGGTCGAGCGTGGAAAGTTATATTAAAATACTGTTTAGTTTTACTGCTGCTAGCTAAGAGCAAACTGGTGCTGCATCAGATCAGTGCATGTCTGACCACCCATCCACCTCCTGTTTTGAATTAGTAAAATATGTTCAGAAATAAAGATAATCTTACATGACCGTAGCTGTAACATCTAGTTTTCAACTCATCTTCTCCACTTTGTCAATAAATTACAGGTATGCAAACAAATCACATTTAATCCACTTAACGATCTATTTAGTCGAAAGGAAGATTAACATTCTAATTGCTGAGGCACACAATATAACACAAGATATCATCAGATATCAAGATAATATCAATAAAAGGCAGTCGTATAAAAAAGTAGTAATAGTGCCAGTTTATACGAAGCCCGGGAAGAGAAATGCAAAAAATAAAAAATACGTTACTTTACCTTACGCACTATTTTTTCTGGCTCTGCCACACCTCTTCCTGTCAGCATTTTCCCAGTTTCTGATGTTGAAGGAAACTGGACTCACTGACACCTTGACCTTCTTGTCAGTTTCTCTGTAGGACAGACCTACATTTTTAAGTGTTCTGATGATCTGTCTCTCTTGTATCGTTAAAGACCCTTTCCTTCCATTTTTATAACACACTATGTTCTTAGTACAATACTGTAAAAATAATGCTCAAAACGGTATGGTACCAAAGTGTGTTCTAACACTACTTTAATACAGACAGAAGGGGTTGGAAGTAAAAAAAAAAAAAAAAAAAAAAAAAAAAAAAAAGAAAAAGGGGGTAAAATTGGGTTGTTCTAAAATTGACCAGTAGCGTATATTCTAACGAACTACAGATGAATTTATAACTTTATTAAATATCAGATTTCACTCTTGGCTGGTTTTCTTTCGCGCGCCCCCCGTGGTGACTGTGAAAACTGCAATGAAATTGATCATTAATAGTGGGAATATTTGGAATTGAAAATGTCATGGCACTCTAGTCTCACTTTGGGAAATTTCCGCAGGTGAAAGTCAAAGTACATGTAAAATAGATGCAAATACTTTTTTTTTTTTTTTTGCTGTTTGGTGTGAAAAGTAGCATAACTTCAATAACAACTCCACAGAGAGAAAAAAACAGACACTGATATTAAAATGTTTTTTTTTTATTTATTAAATACTCTCATTTTCAATAATAACAAAGCTATGAAGAACAACCATTCAAACAAACACTTTATAGTTTTAAATATATGACTTTTATTAACTGTATGGTCATGCAAAAATCCAGCATCCAATTGAAACTCAGAGTATAGATATATGTAGCCCCTTGGTAGAAGGTTACAATGCAATAAATTGACTTACAAAGGGGTACATACAAGCTAAGGCTTTTGCTAATCTTTTATGCATTTTAATGTGAGATGCATCGCTTGATTTTGATATCTCAGACAGAGTCGTTTCATAACCTTGAGGATGCAAGTAACATAGATTCCATTTTTCATCAAGTAAACAGTGAAAAATTACCAGAAAGTAGACATGCATATTTCCATTTCCATTTGTAAAACTGCATATATAATGTTGCTGTTAAAGTTTGTGGTTTTTACTTATCCTTTACTGACATACTGTTGTTAAACTTTTCAATAATCTTTTCTTTTGTCATAATCTAAACATAAATAACATATTTGCCAAAGTATTTGAGTTGTGTAGTTCAGTCTGCTGTACATACAACAGGTTGGTGCAGTGGTAACAGTAACAACATGACTGTGTAAAGTTATGGTTATATTTGGTCACGTATCCTATATACAACAGCGACACTTGCGCCTAAATACCCTGTAATGTCACAATAGATATATATGATGAAGTGCAAAGAGACAATGAAGATAAACTGACATATCTTGAACTATTAAGACAAGAAAAAGTCAAGTCAATGAAACGTTTTTGAAGTGCAATGATTTTTTCCCACATACTTTAAATTAAATAAAGGAGTGTCCACTGCACCAACTGCCTAAAAAGCACAACAGAATCACATTAACTGCAGGATTTTGGACTTTGCATAGCAGAAGTCAGATCAGGTTGTTGCTGCTGTAGCCAATAAGAATTCAGAAATGACAGCTTTTCTTTATCTGCTGATGCTGAGCCCAAGAATCTAACATGAAAAATATATAAAGCTTTACTGTGGATAATTAAAATATTTATTCCCTTGTCTCATATGTCCAAATACTTTGGCAAAAAAATCTGTTTCCCCAGTTCTCTTCAGCGGCCTCCTCTATAGTGAAATTAAACTTCAGTGCTCTCTCTCAAACATTCCTATGACTCTGTGGACACACACACAATGAAAGAAAAGCATATTGTCCAACGGTTGGCATCAACAGACAGCTGGGCCGACGCCCGCAGCACAAAGAGAAGAAGAAGAAGATACTACTTAGAGCCATAAAAAACATCACATAGTTTCATCGTCGTCGTTGTGGTGCAAAAAGTGTGGGGACACAGTTTTCATGGCGTGTCGGATATGTCACAGCACTCGAAAGCACAGGCGGTTGAAACAGTAGGACAGGCCTCACGTATGAGTCACAACATGATTTCACTTTTTTTTTGTAACTGTTAAACCGTGTCGGTGAACTTCCACAGTTGTGATAACTTTGTTTGTTTTTGATGTTTTTTTTTTGTTTTGTTTTGGTTTTTTTTTCGGGGTGACCACCAGTAACAGCCTTACGTAGTGCATGAGTTTTACAATGGAGCAGAGCACCACAGAGACAGACAGACAGCAAAGCCTCATCCCCCGCTGGTACGACATCACACACACAAAAGTTTGTACGACACAGTGAAAAAACAGTGTTGCAAAGTTTAACCACTGACACAGATATGTTTTTGTCCTCTTTAAAGGGAGAATGTTTGATCACATGTGCTTATATGAGGGGGTGAATTATATTAGAAGTCTCGCAGGAGTGCAGTGAGTGTTGATTTTAAAATTGTGTGTGTGTGTGTGTGTAGAGTAGAGTACTCTATTTTTTTATGTCTGGCTAATATCAATCATAAAAATTTAACATCAAACACTAATAGCTACAACATATACAACAGAAACCGTGAAAAAGGGGACCAGATCTATATGATTGCCATCAGCAAAAAGGTCCCGAAGCCGTCAAGCTCCCATCATACCTTGTGTTTTTGTTTTTTTTTTAATAATTTTTTTTTGTAATTCGTCCCGTCCCTGGCCGTCTGTCTCCCCACCCTCTCTTCGGCTGCATTCCCTTTACAACATGCTTTTTATAGGGCCAGGACTTCACACAGAAGTACAGCAAGCCAAGACTGACAATAAACACGTTTTAAGAACACAATCAGAACAAGAGACAGGCATTACAGGTGACATCGTCGTCATCATCATCATCATCAGGACGCGGCGAGGTGCTACTATGACAGGAATGGGGCTGCAGATGTGAGATTATTGAGGCAGAGTTTAGGGACGATGATGAAATAGGAGGATGAGGATGAGGAGGAGGAAGAGGGAAGGGGTTGTGGTGAGCATGACCTGAAGTTGCAGTAAAGTTCACCCCCCTAATCCTCCTCCTCCTCGTCTTCCTCCTCCTCCTCCAGAAGAGCGAACACAACAGCATCGAGTCTTAAGTGTCTGTGCAAAAACAGTACAGGCCATTAGATTGAAAGAAAACATGCTTCCTATTGAAAATACACAAACATATACGACCAAAACAACAGAAAAAGTAAAAATCTGTCATAAACAGGAAACATCGGAGCACGTAGTGTTTGATTTACAACACTGCAGACAGATGGAGGCCTGAGTGTTTTCATCAGTATGTATGTGCATGCATATATGAGCATGTGTCTGTATTTACATTAAGCGACCAAAAAGTGGGAAATAAAAGCCTCCACACCCACAGTCACATGCTCCAAACAAATCCTACTCATAGGTTCTGCTTCCCCTTTTTTATCCTCTATAAATATTTAGAAACATTAAATAAAAGCCTGTTCTGTTTAAAAAATTATCCTTTTGAGAACACATACAAAAAAATTTAACTAAAAAAAAGGTCCCTTCGTTACCATATTACACCTAAAATCCCCGTTAAAATCACTGTCGATTTAAGTGTCGAGTCGCTCCTCCATCACCTCCTCCCATAAACCCCACCTGATCACCACAAAACTAAACATTACAGTGATGTATGCTCTGCAAAAACCAAACAGAACTTAAAAAAACTCACATTTTGTTTCCGATATTTCCGTCAGTGCCCCAGTCCTGCTCACTACAGTGTGTGTGTGAGGTGTAACTCCTTTAAAACCTCTTTTTTTCTTGTGATTTTTTTTTTTGGTTGTTTTTACGTGTTTAATACTATTCCAGAAGAGCCGAGACGAAACAAAGACAGGGACATAAAGGCCGTGGGAGAAAAGGACCAGGACAGCATCACCCCTGTGTCACCATCAGAAGCATGCACCATCTGCAGGAAGCCACGGGCCGACTTCTTTATTATCATCATCATCCTCAGCCCCGATGTCATCTAGCTAGGGTTGGACTGGTTTGGTGTTGGTCGGTGTGGTCGATCATTCAATCAAGCTTTTGAAATATACTGTTTTTTTTTTTTTTTAATTTGTTTTCATGTTTCCCCCCATTTTTTTTATTGTAATGTATATTTACTCCCGTTTTGTGTTTGTACAACTTTCCAAGCAGCCTCATCCCAGCCAGGATCCAGGCACCGATCCGACCACGGAGAATAAATGCTCCAAACAGCTTTAGAGTTCAGGCAAAGCTGAGAAAGAAAGAAAGCAGCAGTTAGTGTGATTATAAATATAAGTCCTCCTGAGCTAAAATTCAATATTATCGTTTTATGATTAATGTGTAGATTGATGTGTATGATTATGTGTAGTTGTTTCAGCTGTGGTTGTTCTATTCTATTGTTCTGTTCCATCTTTCCACATTCTTACTGTGAGTATGTGACAGATGCAGTTGAACCGACAGTTAAACTAATGGCTCAAGGTTACAAGCTGTGGATTATTTGCCAGTAAACGCCCTCAGATGTCCTGAGATCAGAGCTTTTACTGTGACCCATAACAGCAGCCTCACATTGTTTACGGCTCCCTTCAGCCCGGTGCTGGTTTACGTACCTGGGCCTGTGTTCTCTGTTCACTGCAGCGGTGCCGCTGGTGCTCCTGAGCAGTGGAAGTGCACGTTGAGCCATTTGGCGTCTCGGCGATGCCACACACGTGTCTCCTCTGATTGGCAAGAGCGAGGCCGGCCCTGGCTGTCCATGTACTGCGTCAGGCGGATGTAGGCGATGCAAGCGGCGTCCTCACCGATCAGATGGACGTGCGGGTTGAGGATGGTGGTGTGGACGGGCTTGCTGTTTTTACTCAGCACTGCAGGGGCACAGAGGTGTTAAATTTACCTTCACTGGAGGAGTCTGTCATCTATTTTAACATCCAGAAAAGATATGAGTAAAATCGTCATCTTTACTATCCCTGTCGGTTATATATATAAAAAGACTACTTTAGAGAGGAAGAAGAGGAAGAGGAAGAATACAGGGCATTTCAAAGAACAGAAGGATGAGAAATAGAACAATATGTTTGGTTAAGAAGGTCTGCGTCTCAGGTGTTTCCTAAAAAATAAATAGAATATTTCAGTCACAGAATGAGGCATCAAAATAGACAAACTTTGATATGTTATTTATAGTATTTGACAGAAGAAGACAATTCATGTAACTTCCATTCCATTCCATTGGACAGTGACTGAAAATATCCTATTGTTATTGAACGTCACATAATCACTGCCCAGCAGCAGCTAAGGTTTTGTTTTATCCCTTCACTTGACCAGGAGAAATCCAAGCCAAAGAAGCAACATAGGCATTTTTAAAACTATAAACAAAGGCACATTAAACACCTTTCATACATTATAAATGAATAAATATAATATCTAGTTGTACACAATAAATGATAATCAAAACAAATAAAGGGCAGACTCATTCAGTACAAGTAGGCATACAGACCAAAAATAATCAGAACAGAATATTTAAGTGGAAGTGATAATTGCGAAACAACAACAACAACAAGGAGATGGGTTCACATTTTGATCCCCATTACAGAAAAGAGTGAAAGATCTGAATTTCCTGGAATGTATGAATCTAAATCATGTATATTACATCATTTGAAACACCCTGCACATCTTCAATTCTTCAACATCTTCATTCTCAATTTTTTTTTTTTTGCACATTCTTGGTATCATCAGGTGACTTGTTTGATTAGGAGACTGATTTCTGTAAGATTTCTGTAAAAACCTTCATCAAAACTCTACAAAGCAGGGAATGACTCACAGTTTTCAAAGTAGAACTTGTGGAAATCCATGCCCTCCACCAGGTTTCCTAGAGCTTCAGGTTCAAAAGAGGTCAGGCCGGGGTCACAGATTCTCCTGTCATAGAAAAACAGAAAAGTGTGGGCAGCTTTTTTATGCTATACTCTTTGAGTCAAGGATTAGGACACTCACTGTAAAACTCAGCATTAAGGATGTGAAAACATACGTGTAAGCCTCAAAATCTCCGTTGTTGATGGCTTCGATCAGCTGCTCGGTCATCTTTATGATCTCCTGCTTACGAGCTGAAACACAGAAATGAGAGATGGGAAATGAAGACAAGTTAAACAGAGTAAAATACACTTAAAACTAGAGGCTGAACATGCAAATCCTCTTGACCCAGGTCTAATACAAGTTCATCTGGATCATCTCAGTGTGAACACACCACACAGTCTTCATTTAATGCACAGCAAGTGTCCAAATCCACATGCCACAGAATCCTCAGATGTCTCCAAGTTAAAGTCGCACACAACCTCTCAGTCAAGTCCACACAAGATGTTTCACTGCAGACACACTAACGCACAGATAAGAATTCAGCTACAGTACCCACCAGAAACGAAGACTACTGAGGCATTAACGGCAAGAAATCTGCTTTACTAAAACTGCATGCATCGCTCTGAAATCAGTCACAAAAGGAAGCATGAACACACCAGGCTTTATGCTGTCGACTAAAGCCTGCCGTTAAATCTTCTGTAACGCTGTGTTCATAAAGTCAAATAATTTTGTCAGCAGGTGACATCCAAAATAAATAAGATATGAGCTGGTATGAACACAGCCGTACTGAAGGTCAGCACAACGTCGCAGACACCTACGCTGAGGCGGCTGTGGATCAGGACAGCAGCTCTGAACTGGACTGGTCTGAGCTACAGGGACAGCGGGACTAGAAGGAGCCGCCTCCTGCACAGGAGGAGCTGCACACAGGTAAAGTCAATTCAATAAAGTACTTACATTTAACAAAGCAACCTTTATCTACATTATGTGTAGATACACTGCAGTTATGGTGAGAACGTCACCTTGAGAAAATCATTGGTTGGATTGGTTATATAACATTTAGCGTAAGGAAAAGTATGTAGATAGATAGATAGATAGAGGTAGGTAGGTAGGTAGGTAGGTATATACTGAGGGAATTTCAACATGTATAGCTTTTTTGGCAGAGCTGTTCACCACTCAGCAAACAATGAGCTGAAAACTGTGGTAAAGCGAGCAATAGATGAAAAAAATAAATTGGAATAAAACAAATAAATTCAGCATTCCTGATTCTATCACAGTGGTTGAATTCTAAAATCACACCTATACCCTCCAAAGCAGATGGAGAAGATAGTTTTTACTTTGTTTTTATGTTGTTCCACCTATAAATGCTCCCTAATGTTGGACCACTTACTACCAAAAGGTCCGAACACAGCAAAACTACAGGAAAATGGAAACTTTTGGCAGAGGGCATGATATCTGCAGGTAAATACAGCATCACACACTGACAAACGCTAAGAAGTGGAAGGATTATTATTGAATAAATCTATGTAGCATTTTTAAGGAAAATGTTCCATATTTTACTAGTGAAAAAAGTACATACACATCAATCATTAGATTATTAATATGGAAGTTTTACATATAGAGCCACCAGATAAAGTGACTAGTGATGTGATTAACCCATAAAGACTCAGTGCTACTTTTGTGGTAGTTCTCCAATTATTTTTTTTCTCTCTTTAACCTTTTTATAAGTAATTTATCACCGTTTATCATAATATTATCCTCTCCTTGTTGCATTTTTCAGTGAAAATGTAGTATTTTCCTAGATTTATTTTACTGCACATGTACTTTAATCATCATGATGAGATTACATTTGAGGGTTATCATACCAAAAACAGAGAAAACTTAACATAGTGACTTATCATTAACTGATTATAAAACAAGTGTCTACGACCTCTGTTACTAATCAACTGGTGAATCAATGTTATAGAAGATGACATTGTTTCCATGTTCACTACTGGGCCTCTGAAAGTCCAAATGGGTCATATTTGATGACCATGAAATGATGACAAATTGTATTTTACGCCAATTATTTATACAGATTGATAGGATTAGTGGTTTTAAGGTTATTAAACATTTTAGTAAACATTTTAGTAAATGCTTTTGATCACTGGTGTATATTTGGGTCTTTATGGGTTAAGGAGAGAAACAAGTAGAAACACAAAGCTCTGGCAAACTTCTAATTCAAATAAATTCTTTATCTAATCTTTCATTTTCTTTGTCTATTAATGATTACACTGTTGAAACAAGACAAAAGATGACAATTTTGTAAACTCTTGATCTAAAAAGTGACTAAAGTTAAGAGACCAATGTAATGAGAAGTAAAACGTTTCCCCTTGAGATGTAGTGGAGTAAAATTAGCATTAAATGGAAATAAAGAGCATCAAAATTATAATTAAGTACGAACTGAAAAATATCCTGCTGTCAATCCTGCAGTCAGAACTTAAAGCCACTAGATGGCAGCAAAGTACGACAAAGGAGAAAAGTGTAGATGTGTGGAAGAAGAAAAAGTGAAAAGCTTAGTCTTACTCATGTTTCAGTTTTTTTTAAAAAGGGTAAATGCAGATTTAACTTGTGATATTTACCATTTCCAAGCAGGTGCAGTTGATAATAAATAACAACTGGGTGTAAAAAGGCAGAAACACACACAAGGGAGAGCTAAGAGTGTGATCACATAAACTGCTGTGGACTTACGAGTGGGAGCTGGTGGGCTTTGAGGGGTCGAAGCCGGGACCTGTTCATCAGCAGCACTGCACTGACTCAACACTGCACTGTCTGCACTGACGGCCTCACACACAGCCGCTGCCACCGCCGCCACACAACAACGCACACAAATGCACAAACACAGAAGCTTAACGAAACGCTGCTGCAGGTTTCAAACTATCAAGACTCCTTACATGGTCATTTAGCTTAAAAAAAAAATCCAGAAACACTGCATATAAGAATGTCTATGATGTACACAACTGGCTGAGTCCAAACATATATACAACAATTCATCCATTATCGACATGAAATAGATTTTCTCCACTGCGATCTAATAAATCACCAAACACAGCACTCAGGCTCATTTTAAAGGCATCCTGTGGACACTGATCACCACCAATGAGGAAGTGGTATAATGCCCAAATAAAGGCTCATAAGACCATGAACTACAAAGAAAAACAGTCTAAGATATTTAAAGCTGAACTTGGCAAACGTCTTATAATGGACTAAAATATACATATGAGAAACCAGGCCTTGTGTTGAGGAACACTGAATGTAAACAAAAGCTTCTGTTTGTTTACAAGGAAACTCCACAGGGCACCTTTAAAATGAGACACATGATAACGAGGTAAAAACAAGCTAATCCCAGTACACACAGAGGAAGATAAAGTCACAGAGCAGCAGAAAACTTTACTGTACAACCAAACTCCCCAAACAACTGCATCCATATACGGAAAATGAGCAACCTTTGACACCTACGCATTAAAACCACATCAAATCAGGAAAATTAATTGCCCTGCTCAGTGTTTGTTGTGATGATTTAACACCATCCACTTCCTGGTTTCTGTATTTGCTGAAGCACCGTGTGAAGTTAGATGTTTACAAGTAAACAACATACACACACAACAGCAGAACTAGTAGGATCTGGATTGCATGTCAGTGACAATCCATACTTAGATCAGGTGCTAGTAAAGCATCAGAAAGCTGCATTAAGTAACTGGATTAACAGTTTGGTGGAAGCTGCAGGTTCCTCCGTCCCAGTTCGGTCACCTTAGGGTTCAGTAGCTCCAGGTTGAAGTTGACGTGTTAAAGGCTTAAGAGTCGTGTGCCTGGACACTACATGTGTTGAAGCGCTCAAGGTCTCATGCAACATTGACAGATGATGTGACTCCACTGTTGCAACAATACTTTTAATTGTGCATTTTTAATTTTTTTTAACTTGACCTTTTCTTTTTATTTCAGTTCACCTCTAATTAGTTGTTAAGTGTTTGCTGTTTTGGTTTTTATTTTGTGAAAATACTGGATTTTAGCAAATAAGCACATCATGTAAGACTTAACTTTTGTAGCATCATGATTTACAATATAAATAGAGATAATAAACTGCACATGGCATCAAGTCAGGCCAGTTTGAAGTGGTAATAAACAAATATCTATTTACATAAATATAATAATCACAGAGGGAAAAGGAAATTATAACTGTAAAAATGCACAAGTTATCAAATTTAAATTAATTGTGATAGTGTCATTACTCAGAAATAGTGTTGAAGATGAACCTGTGGAGTTGAATTAATGAAAGATTCAGACGCAAGCAGAGCATTTACAGTTTATGTAGACCACAGGGAAATGTTTTAGGATGCATAAAAAAAAAAAAAGCAAAAATATCACTCCTTTAAATCGTAAAACGACATTAATGGTTTCTTTCTTGCAGAATAAAAACGTACAATAAACTTGAAGCATTACAGATTTACAATCTCATAAGAACTGTTTTTGTGTTATTGTATAAATTTAATAGAGGAACCATTTCCTGAATTCATGGAGAAACAAACACATAAATTCCAATCTATCCTAAAGAGTAGAATATAACCTACACCAGATGTTCATTTTTTCATTCATAACGTCCTTTTTTTTTCCTCTGCTGGAGCTGTTGTTAGTTTGTGCAGGACATCGCAGTAAAAGCACAACCTTAACCAACATTCAGTTCATCTATGAATAACAGATGGTCATCACAGTGACTTCTGTTTTTCAAACTAGTACAGTTATATGTCCAAACTCCTGCTAAATGCAACCTCTAACCGGAATGCATGCACTACTTGGAATCAAAAATCAGCTCAAAGTAACAAGTGAATGTTAAGAAGCATGCAGAGTAGGTGAAAGTTTGACAAGTACCTTTCCTACCTTTCATCTCCTCCTCTTCTGTGTTGTTGCAGCTCTCTGTGGAGCCCTGTCAAGAGAGTTCATACAAATACAGACAAAAAACACAAAAACAGGAGTAAATGTGTAAGTGAGGTGGACATGAGTGTATTTAGACTGTTCCCCGACAGGACGAACATAAAGACGACCCGACGGACAGATGGAAGGGTGGACGACTCCCTCCCAGAAGCACAAACCAGCCAGGACAGCAGCGAGGGAAGCACAGAGAGCCACACGTAGGAAAGCAATCTGTGTCTTCTACACAACATGTGAGTGTGAAGTTAAGTTAGTTAAAGGAGTGAAACTAAGTTAGTATTCAACTAGAAAAGTGCCAGAGTGAAGGAGATGTTAAACAGCATCTAATCATCTAATCTTCTGCAAGCGCGTAAACTAAGGTGGTGTTGAGAGTGGGGCTGCAGTTGTGTGTTTGTGTTTTAGTAACGTGCTGCTGTTATACGCAGAGGTGTAGGATTTTCTCTTTTCATACAGGAAACTAGGATGCACCTTGATTTTGGATCAAATATGAGCTATTATCCAGGTTTTAAAGGAGGTCAAAGCTCATCCCTTGGTGAAAACACCAGAAGGATTTGACAAAACATTGTTATCATCTGTAATATACACGACTGTGAACTTTCACTTCACTTGGAATCAGCTGTAAAAATAAATAAATAAAATAATTTTCTTGTATGAATTAAGTATACCTTAAAGACCTAAAACTATTTTTTGTGGTGACTTATAAATTAATTTCATGATACATTTAACCATTCCTAATTAATTACCATTGGTTATAACATAACTATCCATTTTCTTTGCTTTTTTAAAAAAATGAAAATAAGGCAGTTTCCTACATTTATGTAATTTACTTATTAGGTAGATGTCTATAGAAGTTCAGAGTAAAGAAAACTGAGGAAAATGTGACTTTTTAAAAAAATAAATTACATCATTAACTACTGCCATTTGTTAAATACATGGGAGATGATAATATTTCATTGTTGCCTATGGAGTCTCTGACTGTCCAAATAAGACTAATCTAATTCTGATGACAACCTAATAAACTGCATTTTACCTTAATTAGTTAAAAGTATCTGCAGGATTAGTGGTTCTGAAGTTATTAAACATTTTAGGTCGGTACATGCATTTAGTTTCCGGTTGTTTAGATGTTTGAGGGTTAATTATTTAGTCTACAGAATTTATTTTCTATACCCAAAAGTTTGAGCTATTAACAACTACAGTCCCCAAAATGTTGAATTCATAGGGACTGTCTCGTTTGCATATATGTTCTTAATAGTAGTATTGAGAGAAAATCCTCCACGTTACCTCCTGGTGTTAGTAGTGGCTGGTGGCTAGCGGTGGGAAAAGTAGCGGCTTACCTTGGCGCCGTCAGCTGGGTTGTGCACAACGGTTGTCTGGGCTTCCTGGGGGGAGGCAGGAGACACTTTAACATGCAGGGAAGGGATGCGTACGGGACAACCAGGGAAGACGCCAGGGAATACCAGCGTATTCCATGACTCCATACAGACAGACAAACGGACAAATGTGCATACACCAAAAACAAAGCAGCTACGATACAGAGGCTGTGGAGTAACCGCATGATTAAAAAGATGACTGCAGACGACAACGCGCACACTGTGTTCCCCATGCCCTCACTGAAGAAGCAAACACCACTGATGTCGACCACTTTAGTCTCTAAAATGCATGAAAAACACTGACACAGCTGGACACATATTCACCAAAGAGGCCCCGACTAAAGAGGAGGAGGTTTATGACAGTTTAAATACAGTCAACTTGGTGATAATGGTTGTATGTCATATAATTAGACTTTATTTACCCCAATGAATGATTAATATTAACTATATACAATACCTTAACAGCCATTTAAAGCCACTATGTGTACATAAAGTAACACTTGTAATTGAGAAGAGCTGGGAAAGCGCTATTAAGTGTTCATAAATAATTAATAAATTGTGCATTAAGCATAATAAATAAACAAAAAAAACTTAAGAAATGCTTAACAATGCTGTAAGTAGTTTGCGAGAAAGGTAAAGAAAGACATTTTAACCACTAAAGGTTGCACATATACAATCATTTCTTCCAAGTGCATATAAATATCTCACAATAACTGTATTTATGATGCAGTTATTGACACTTGCACTTCCACAATTAATCAAATTATAATCACAATGTCAGGTTGTGCAGTTCTAGAATTGCTAAAGGCTACAACTTTAGGGTCCAATATCTGTATGCTAATGTTTTGGATTTAGTGACACTAACAAGAGGGGTGTACTATGTAGAAAATGCAAAAATATGTATATTATTCAATTGGAATAACCTAGTGTCTCTGTTTCAGGAGGAGGTTGAACAAGCTGTTTTGTGTCGCCAAGATGGAAGATGTTCATCATAGCAAAACCAAGAAGCTGATTTTTGTCATCGTTTAATGAGACTTTACGGTTCATGAATTCTAAATGTACCCTGTTTTGTTCATATGTGAACTGATGATTTGGCATTCTAAAAACCCTTAGCCTGTGTGTTTCTTACATTTAATCTTGTGTGAATACGTCATGCATTTACTGTATCTGTTAAAATGTCCAAGTTTTTTTTTTTCAATTCTTCTTCCTCGACCACTAAGCAGTCAAATCAAAAATCTGATTTCATGATCAGATTATAAAACATAATGTTAATAAACATCTTTTTGATGACATATAAAGCCTAGATTACCTTGTTGCAAGCACCTTCATATAAATTGTCACCAAATGTACATATAGAGGCTTTGGCACTAGACTGTTTTAACTGCTATATGTTTTTTCATTTTGTCAGGATGTCTGTCCATCCTGCTCAACATGAACACTGAACCTATAATCATATAGTGTGTTTATGTCATCAGGTTTCTCCTCATCTTCAGTCTGGACTTGACAACAGAAACATTCAGCAAAAGGCAGGTAAGAAGCTCCAAGACCAAAACTGTTTGGAAAACCTTCCCTCTTCACCCAGAGCGCTGGTTTACATATGTAACTGCACACTCAGCTTCATGGACTCCCATCAATATGCCAGTATTACAGTGAGTACAACGTCAGAGAATGCAGCCCCTTTACTGACTTTTTTCATCATTGATTTATCATTAACTCTGCCCAGAACTCTGGCAGAGTTAGCGCTTAAAAGGTCAGAGAATTAATATTAATCAGAATAAGTAAAGTTTTAGTCTGTGTAAATATGTCTGACTTTCTTGATCAAATACTGGGGAACTGACAGGTGTCATTTCATTTCCAACAACTTCATTGTAACAATAATTTGCTAGAGAAAAATAACTTTCTGAACACCTTTCATGAAAGCATATTTCTAAACTGGAGAAATCTTTCCAATGAGCTGTTCCATATTGTTCAATATTTACATATATATGAAAACAGAGGGGCTGCATCCACATACAATTCTCCATTATCAGGCCATACCAGCTCCAATTTTACCCAGAAGGCCATGTCATTTTCATTTCATTTGTAATATCTAAGAACAATTTGTAAAAGTACTCTTTTGATTCAGTATAGCGTCTGCTTTTGTGTTGTCAAGCTCTGCTTTCCACAAAACTGCATCGAGCCTGTCCTACTTCAGAGGAAAGCCATCAACAAAACTCAGGTGACACTGTTGAACACACAAAGGAGTTACAGCGATGTGGCTGAGCAGAACTTGATTGAAGTGTCTGGTTGTACCACAAAATGAAAGTCATTTGTCTACCTGTCACTGTTGTGCACTGTGCAAATATATATATATATATATATATATATATATATATATATACATACACATACATGTACACGAGTGTGGAGGAAGGAGGTCTGGGTAAAACATGAGCTGGGAGGGACAGTCAGAAGCACAAACCAGTCGTTCAGTTTATAAGTCGTGAAAACCACTGCCAGCATCACAGTTTGTGTTGAGAACAGAAGCAGAGAGGCAGAGGATGGAGGACGAGAGTGGAGAGAACAGGGGGAAGGGATTCACTAAAACAGGATGTGATGAAGAGTTACGTGGGAGACAAAACTAAACATCAAAAAGTTGGAAAAGATGAGATGAAGCCATAGAAAGCAACGTGACAGAAACCAAATAAAGATGAGGTACCATTGGTGCTGAAGATGACATGCTGCTGTCTTTGGTGCTGCTGCTGCTTACTACACTGTTTTTACTGTTGTTTGCCTGCGACTGGGGCAAAGAAACACAACACAAAATGACTCCTGCTGCTCCACTGTCACTAAATCATCAACCTACCAATGGGAATCCTACGTGGAAAGCAGAGGGTTTTATTACAGGGCCACAAAATTATGTACGCAATGTAACGAAAAGCTCTGAAATCTAAATATTGTGGAAGCAATGAGCAGGAGTCCAAAGATTAACAACTTTTAATGAACATTTGTTTGCATCTTCTGAATGCTAGCCCTGTGTAGTTCATAGTTTGATCAATAAATCATCTTCTGTTTCTAATATCAAGCATTTGAAAGAAGGCAAAAGCCACACATGTAACAGTAAATGCTGTAAATTTCTAAATGGTTTTACTGGATTATGTGAATACATTTTTTATTACTAGCAGCTTTGCCACAATTTTTCCACACAGTGCATGTGGCAATAAGTTTCTAAATGCCTGCAGACATTTCACTGAATTCAAAATGAAAATACAGCACAGTTAGTCAGGTAGCACATGCATTTAAAAACAACCAACAGGTGAGCAGACTATTTTTATGAGTTTCCCCAGCACTTAAAAATGGTAATGAACAGCCGGAGAAAAAGAAACAATCACATTTGTACCTAAAGGAGAACTAAATAAATGTGTCAAAAACATCCAGAATATAGTTATTTTCTTTTTCCTATCAGTCCTTGTCTGTGCATGCAGTGAAAGGCCTTGATTAGGTTTTTTCCTAAGATTATGTATTGTATGTTTTTTATTCTAGAAAGCCAAAGTGTGAGCTGCAAATCTACTTTAGAGTTTAATGTGAAACCCATATCCCAAACAGAAGTGAATTTAAAGTCACAGGGTCCTCAGTCCAAACCTCAAACCTCAAGGAAATACTTGCCAATAAAAACTACATGATGATTGGAAGTGAAAACATGTCAAATATATTTTTAAGGGAAGTGTGGTTACAAAGCTGTTTTGTTTTTTAAATCGTAAATTTCCATTTCAGAGTTGAAAAATATTATCTCAGTAGTGCAGAAACCAGTGAATGATTAAAAAAAAAAAAAAAAAAGGTATACAATAAGCTCTACTGTAAGGTTACCGTACCCTTATGCAATGAAGAATACTTGGACACGTTAAAATTATTCAGTAAATTATCTTCTTTGTCAAATGTACTCTTAAATAAGCAGCCAATGCATTATTGTTTAGCATGATTGTGTTTAAGTTTTGTTTTTTTCATATATAGCATTGTGCAAAAGTATTGTTTTTGCAGATTTATCATGGGCATATATTTATTTATCAGTCTCTTTTCTTCAGACACAAGAAAATATGCACATAATATTAAGAAAAAAATAGAATGACACTAAATATTTGACACTTTGGTTTGTAGAAGCAGTTTTTTCCTGAAAAGTTTTTAATGCTATACATATTTCTCATTATGTCCTGGGTGTATCTTAATACAGAAACTGACAATTGCATAAGTTGTCAGTATGAACGTAGCTGAAACAAAAAAACCTAATGGTTGCCTGTTTGTACAACGCTAAAATGCACTGACAAAGAAAATATCAATATTTTGTTCAGTTTTAGCATAATAGAGAACTTTTAGGCAAAGACAGACCAACTGAGAGCTTCTACAGAAACTCAATATGTGCCCTTCAATGTGACCATAATAATTATTTCTAAAGTTAAATGTTCCGGTTGTTTGTTTGTTGACATCTGAATCCGGCGCTGCATAAACGGAAGACTATGCATTACAAACAAAAACGCAATTTGACCTTGACTCTCCCTTCAGCCTCTGTGCATCTGAAGAAGGAGGAAGAAAAGAGTCTTGAATGCAGGAAAGCGGTGAGGAGGAATGGATTGCATCGGATGAAACGTTGAGAGCAAACTGCTGAGAAGAAGCTTATCTCACTGAAATAAGAGCTTTGTGGCTTATAAAAGCATGTACGAGGTCTACTAACAATATTTCCAACAAAACAATACTCATGAGAACTGTTTTTAAATTAACCACAGCCAACAAAACTGTCAACGAGTAAATGTGAATCTGCATCATGAAGCAACTACTGGAATTTAGTCATTTAACTTGATTAATTTTAATCTATATGGAGACACTTTACATGTCTTACTATTACTGTCCCTGAATTTTACAGTAATTTTAATCTGCAGGTGACCAAGACAGACTTGTTTTTACAAAATGACAACACACTCAAATAAAAGTGATGAGTAATGAGGGTAGAAAATGCAATAATTAAAAAAAATGGGTAATGTTTATAGTGATTAAGACTAATAGATATGTTAATTAATGTCTGAGACTGATAGGGTCTATGTGTGGGTAAATCTGATCCGTATGCAGACTAGTCATTAGACATTAGAGGAGATCAATGGAAGGGAATGAGTATGTAAGAGTTTATCAGGAGTTTGGATGGTTAGGTTGATGCTCAGGGCAGAAGGGGATGCTGGGATGTTGGATGAAGTTGGGGAAATCCAAACAGAAATTGAACGAGGCAACAACAATCTGAGACGACGCTTCAAGCATCTCTGCCAGAAAAAAAAAAAAAAAAAAATCATGAAATAAAAGAGAAGGAGGCAAAAGACCGGAGGGGGAGAGAGACTGAAAGGAAACGACAGAGCCGATCTCACCATCAAACAAACACTCGAGCTGGACTTCCTTTTCTGACAGACAGCAATGGAGAGGAGGAGGAGGAGGAGGAGGAGGAGGAGGAAAAAATAATCATCGGAAAACAAGGAACTGATCAAAACTGGAATTAAAAGTGCGAGCAGCGTTGCACGGGTTCCAAGCACATTTACCTGTATGAACTTAGAAGTTGTGTCATAAGACAGTGAAAACAGGAGGATGAAACATAAGAAATGTCTCAGGCCACGTTTCAGCAGCAGATTATGTGGGAACGCCTCAGAACAACACAGTTTTCAGATTTATTATATTATAACCTCTGCCCAGAGTGAAGGTTACTTTTAAAATGAAAAGTTTACAAATTATCTGTTAAATATGTGATAAGTAATGTAACTAATATGATTACATTTGGTTACTTTTTGAACAAATGTGTTAAAATATGCAATAAATCTGAAAAGCCTTAAAACCATATGATTAGATTAACACTGTGCAGTCACGTTGGAGCCTTTTTATGAGTTCACAAGGACAATATTGTTGAATTTCCAGCACTGAGAGGAGTCTTTTTTTATTTTTCCAATACCGTGTCCATCATGTGGTCATTCTATATATATAAGCTTTTTACTGAAAAGAATGTATTCAGAAATAAACTCTTTGGAACCACTAATAATCATAATCCCATCCCATAGGTTGTTCATCAGTAAGTGTAATGACATTTAATCTGTAATTTAATTACGTTACATGCAACATAATGCAACACAACATTACAACTTAACTACGTCTGTCTAGTACAACATGTAAGTAATGACAATTAGTATCAGGGAGACGTATTTTAAGGAAACTATATGTATTTAACCCTCAGGCGTCAGTGAAATTTACAACCTTCTTGAGTTATTCAGGACAAAAAACGACTTCAACTTCCAAAAAAATGTTATAAAAACTGTACAGATTTTTAAACATTTTTGAATAAACCTCTTAAACCACTTCAGCCCTGCTCAAAACTACTAAGCATTTAATCGTTTCACAGATTTTAATGCTTTAGTTTATGTGCTAATGTTTAATTACTTGAAGTCACCATTATTCATGTGTCATTTTTCCATACAACAGTCTCGACATTAGCCAGCGAACATTTCTTATATGGAAATGAACTAGTAGTTTTAAGCAGGCTTAAGTCGCATAAAGAAGTGGAAAAAAATATTAAAGTTTTTACAGCAGTTTGTTTTTGGAAGTGGGCATTTTTGTCCTGAAGAACCCAAAAGGATGGTACATTTTCTTCAGCATTTTGACGATCCATTAAAAAACATCTATTTTAAAATTCTAAACTTTGTCAGAAGAGACAAAAAAATTGTGTCATATTCACTATCACAGCCAAAATGATAGATAGATGATGAGGAAAGATTTGCCCAAATAGACAAAAACATTCATAGTGACATATGAGGGTTAATAGCAAGTTGATAAGATATGAGGGATGGGCACTTTCAGCTTCACTAAAAAACCTGTTTTTTTTTTTTTTTTTGGTTTTTTTTAACCTTTTGGAAGATAAAAAAAAAAAAAAACCTGTTTGCAACATTTTAACAGGCTGCATTATCTGTTTGTCAGGTTTTACTACTTCAGCTCTTGCCATTTTTGCAATTATAAATGCATGTAAGAATAGTCACCATCATCATCATAACATTAATAATAATTAAAAACACAAATTTCCACAACATCAGGAAGGTTCCAGCATCTGCAGTGCTTGAAACCCAGAAGGAAGAAAAACAAAAATACTGCACACGATTCGACAGGAACGAAGATGAGACAGAGCGATGTCATCCAGAGTAAACAGGAGATGATTTAACTGTATAAGTGTTTTTAATTAATGTGCAGTGTGTTTTTGGATAGTGCTGTGTTGTGGTCATTTCTTTAGTTGTTTGTAAAGTCACTGTCTGGCCTTTTTCAATCATGACTCTTCACTGCATGCACTGACGCTGACCGCCAAAGTAAGACACGCTTCCATAGCTCCAACTGCTGGGAAACCATACACATTTGTCAAAAAAGCTAAAGTGCTAAAATACATTATTAGTGTTTATTCTTTACACTGAGGTGAATTGTATGTACTTTGTTAGTTGCCGACTCTACACATGGCCACTTTTTATTATTCTTATTATATTTATTATCATGGACATCCTGAATAAAAAATGTTCATCAATCTTGCTTTGAAAGTACTAGATTTTAATACATAATCTACAAAGAAAATTAGCACAGAGGAGTTAGGGTGACAGAGTAAAAAAGAGGCAGCAAAAGACAGAAGAAAGAAGAAACACAGAAAATTCCAAAAATGTTAAAAAAAAAACAGCAAAACTTAAAATCTTACCTTCACACCATCAGACTTTTTGTTTAGTAAGGTTTTGCAGGCTGAAAGAAAGTAAGAAAAATAGTCAGTCCCTATATGAAAGTCACAAATTCTCAAGTCAGGGAGTAAAACTGCTGTTTTATTGTGAGAAAACAAATGTGACCTTGTCAAGTGAAGTTATCACACAAGTGTTAAATATGTTATTGACATTTTTAAACACTTTGTTACTTTAAATGTTATCAACAAGTGTAAAACAATTAGGTATTTACAACAGAACCAAATGAAGACATCTCCAGTAACAAGCAACAAGCACATGCATATTGTTATCTTTTTAATATTGGTGTTTCTTATTAAATTAAATCATGAACAACAAAAGTATTAAAAGCATTAAATATAGTTCCAATAAAACACTTCAAAGAGTATTTCTGATACTGATGAATGATAAAGTCTCAGTTTACAGGTAAAACTGATGTTCATTAAACAATGAACACTAAGAAAAGCCTTTCTTCCTGTTTGTTAAAAATAATCTCATCATTATTTATTGTGATGTATGAGGTTCAAATAAACAAATTCACCAGAATCATACAAATGTAACACACAGATCATGTCACTAAAAAATACATGTTACAAATAAACACACATTAATAATGTAAATAAAGTCATTATTTCAACTTCTGGTGATCCTCCCTTACCTTCCATTTACAAAGCAGGAAGGAAGGCAGTGAAGAAGACAGGAAAACAGACAAACGTTTTAATCTTCAGCTTCACATCTAAACTAAAAACTCAAAAGTCTGAATCATTTTTACAGAGGTTCTGGGATCATGCGATGACACGAAACATGTCTAGCATGCAGCATCCACTTTAAAGTCTCAGAAAACTCTCAAAGGGCATCTCCAAAGAGAATGACATCTCCACATTCTGTTCATTAAACAGGGCAGAGACACTGTTTTTTGGGGGATGGGGTGTCATTTCTGCATATACGCACCCAAATATTTAACCTTTTTGTAGCATATAAGACTACTATTGCACTCTACAAAAAAAAGTCATTGGTCTTCACTGATGACAAAGACATCGCTTCACCACAAAGATGCATGTGTTTATAGCAGCGTATGACTTTCATCACAACAAACCTGAGTGATAGGATCGACTTCTGGATATGATGAACAAAAAACACTGATTTATTAATGTTCTGTTGGTCAGTCTTTATTCAAACACCGCTTAGAGACATGCAGCAAAGTTCTCTCTGCATCTTTGTCCTTTTATACTTAATGACTTGGGTCTCCAAAATCCCTTGGCCTCCTTCCAGTCCATCATCTGGAACTGGATTTCATGCCTAATGCTTTCACCCACATTCCTTTGGTTGACATACAGTACATATGTAGAGTTTAGTTGTGGCTACTTTGTCACCTCCACTCATCACCTCACACACGAGCTAACCTCCTTACATAGAGTGATAGCCTAATTATCATTAATCCATTAGTCTTTTTGTGCTTAAGCACCTGAATCACTTCCCTCACAGTGAACAACTTTGAACACGACTCCATCACAAACACAGTCCACCTGTTTAAATAACAAACCAGAACGTCACTCTGACTTTTTCAGAAATTTTGTTGTAAAGTGCAGTGTAGTGACCAAGAAAAAAATAATTTCTCATAGAAGAAAATGAACCAGATTGCTACAATATAAAATTATACAGTCCACCAGGGTTGTTTTAAAGAATGATTATAGTCAGTAGATGGAGGTAAAGGTGACATTTGGGTTCTGCACTCATGAAGACACAGCAAAATCACTGCTAAGTGGAATTCCCATTCCCACAATGCGTCAAAATTTCTGAAAAGTCCAGAGTGATTTTTCAGTTTGTTATGTAAACAAGCGGACTGTGTTTATGATGGAGTCATTTTCCAAGTTGTTCACCGTGACGGAAGTGATTCAGGTGCGTAAGCCCGGAAAAACTAGTGGATTAATGATAATTAGGATATAACTCAGGTTTTACAAATTTGAAAAAAAATGTGATGATAGTCATACGCTGCTTTAATGTCTGAAAAATTCAAGGACATTGTACAAAATCTGTGTTGTGTTATGTTGTGCGTCTTGTATTCATGGAGGATCGGTCTGCGTTTGTGGTCTGAAGATACTGGATTCATGAGCGTAAAGGTGAAGTACCATTAGAGTTCATTTAAAATTATGTATGTGTTCTTGTACATTTACATGAATGAACCATGCAGTTGTTTTTTTTTTGTTTTTGTTTTTGCTGTAGTATCACTTATTTATTTTACAATATGATGACATAGTAGGGGTGTAATGGTACAGAAATTTTTTTGCTTCAGTCCATTTTCGGTAGAGGGGTCTTTGGTTCGATTCATTTTCAAAACGTTTTCAATACTGTGTGTGTGTGTGTGTCCATAAGTACCCAAAACCGAAAGTGAAACTTAACGCGTTTTGTCAAATGTATATAAAGGAAACCCTGTACATGGGTTCTGCTTGTTGACACTCTGCTTCCCAAGTGTTTGCGTTCTTCACATAGGTTACATGTATTTGTTCGATAAACTTCCGTATTGTATGGAAGCCCCTGAACCAAATCGATTCGGTGCAAATGAGTGCACCGTTACACCCCTATGATGTAGTCATTATGCTTCTGTACGCTGAAAGAATAGTTGCTGCAAAGCTGAAGCTAATAGAATAGATTATTAACAGCTGACAGAGCATTTGCTTGCTGATTGTTTCTGTAGGTACTACACACATCTCAGCCTGTGACAGACATACTTCAAAAAGGGTCTTTGTGTATTTTCATCTATTACAAAAACAACAGAGCAGGCAGGAGAGGTTAGACAAAGTGTTAAAGATAAATCCTGTGCATCCAGTTTCCCATGCAGACCGGAACACTGTATTGAACACTCATACACATGCTTGGCTCGCTGTTAACACCAGAGCCATGCGGAGGAGAGTTGCAGCGAGCATGGACATCAGCCAGATACAAAGTATTAAGAGGCAAAACTATAAGTGTGACAGAGTTTGGGTGCAGGCATGATTGTTTTTAGTTATGATATTAAAGGTTAAATGTGTTATTCTGCAGAGGGACAGATATGCAGAATCATATTAAAGCAGAGAGGTAAACAGAGCTGGGCCAGGTGGCAGCTGCAGTAGTTAAGAGGAGGTTACAGGGTCATGCTGGGTGTCAGTTAAATGGCTCCAGTGTTAGACGCTGAAAATTAAACAGGCCATCCTGGTGAGCAACACTGTTCATTAGAGCATCACGTCACGTAGCGGTAATGAAAGGTCAAGAGCTGATCTTTGCGTGTGGTTTCAGTTTACATCTTTGTGTGTGCGAGATGCCCCAGTGTAATGACCACCATTCAGAAGTGGGCCATCATCAGTCAGTGTGCAGGCAGCAGGCAGCAGGCTTATGGATGAGCTACAGCAGGAGTGGGGGG
>JAPSES010000097.1:3267989-3278611 GCA_029822895.1 Maxillicosta whitleyi | reverse complement strand
AGGTGTAAAGTTTGTGTAGACACTCACTTTTAGTTTCCGTCTAGCATTGAACTTGCGCAGACACTCCACAGTCTCTTGACGGTGCATCATGGAGGCCACGGTGGAGCGTTGCTGTTTGTAGGAGGAAGAAAACAATGTTATGCAGGGTCCTAAAGGTCTTTCAGGCTGTATTTGACATATGAGTTAAAATAATAAGATGCTTATAATGCAAAGTAAAGGATTTATAAACCTTTCTTTTTCACATATGCAATATTCTGACCATGTGCTCTTATGTGAATACATGGCAGAATACAGCTGTGAAACTAGATTCTACCAAACCATTTTCATGAAACCTCAAACGGTGTTCAAAATGTAGACCAAATTCTTGCCTTGTTTTGACTAATTTGATATGAACCTTAAAAAAAAAAAAAAAAATCCTTTTCTTTATGACTGATTCTTAGAAATTCTGAATTTTCCAGTTAAGAAACCAGAACGGGAAAGAATGAATGGAAGCACAAATATTTTTTTGTGATATTTATCCAGATCTGGAAATCACCAAAATCTAATTCTACTATTATTATTTATTATCAATGAGAAACATTATGGGTATTTATTACATGGCTTTGCTGAGAAATTGATTTTGATTGGCCAATGATGGTACTCTACAGTTTATTTCTACACAAGAGACCATTGGTAAGTTAAATTAATTATGTGTTTAGCAGATAGCCCTGTAATAGACAGGATCGCATAAAACAAAGCAATCATTCCAACAAAATAAACTCCATCAAAGTGCTGCATCAGTTGGCATGGTTTATTTGACTATAATAACAGACAACAATAGCTGTCTAAATTGGCACTGATTGGAGGTTTAGGTTAACTTTGGCTAATGTGTTATATCCAAGCACTGTGCTGTAAGTTTGTGTTAAACTATTAAACATTTAACTTAATCCCAATATTCTGTAAAAGCATACTGTAAAAACCAACCTCCACCTCAAAAGAGGGGTCTTAAATATCATGACAGATGTAGACTTTTCTCTGTCAGTGAAATTTAGCATTAATGTGATGTGATTTAAATTCAATAATACATGAAGGTGTTTGACACAATAACATTCAAATCATAACCTATAAGGATTCACTTTGGTTTCAGTGTGAATGAGTGCTCATCATGCCCTGCTGAGGTGTTCTTAAACTAATGCTGTGAACAACTACTTAGTACGGCAGGTGCTGATAAAAGGTGACAAAATGTAATAAAGCGTCCATAAACACCTTCGCCTGGAACAGATGAAGAGCAGAACAGGAGTGTGACTTACGCAGACCCAGGGATGTTTGAGAGCCTGGTCGGCAGTGATCCTTTTGGCAGGGTTGATAGTTAACATCTGATTGATCAGATTCTTGGCCTCGGGGGTCACCGTGTCCCACTCTGGAGATGGAAACTGAAACAAAGGTGAAGTGCGGCAGAAATGTTGAGAATGTGTGGACTATTAAACAGTTAAGATGAAGCGGCTCCTCTAAAAATTAACAAGAGGGGCTGATTTATATTTCCTGTAATTGTACGATGACCGTGTCAGTTTTTCTTTGGCTATCACTATAACTATATAAAAGACTAGAAGCGGTTGCATCTACAACAGTGCATAGTTACAGAAGGTAGTAAGTGCAGTTTATTTATAGAACACCTTTAAACAAAGGACAATGCACACAGAACAAAAAACACTGAGTATTAAAAAAAAAAAGCATGAGATGACATTTGCGAACAAAATGAATAAATTCAGGGTTACAGACATTAAAGAGACTAATGACCGTTAAAAGTGAAGTTCTGATGTCAGCGCACATTTACCTCAAACATCAGGTTGGCAGTCGTCAATTACACATTAATCAAAGAAAAGTAGCGATCCAAAGTATCTGCATGACACTGATGACATTCAAGAGGTGCACATTATAACAAGTGCTTGTCACAATCACTTCATATCAGTGCTCATATTATGCACATTCATTAGATGTGGCTGCTTCCAATTATGGAAATTAATATGGGTAATAAATTCCTATCTCCCAGAGGACTATGACAGGATGTGATAAATAAGCCCACTGCTCTTTCATAGTACATCACTTTTTCTGTGGCACCCAAAATGAAAATTAAACAATATAAATAAGAGAGCAATTAAAAACCAAAATCTAATTTTATTTAATTACTTGCAAATCATAACTCGCGGTTTTGAATCATTTGATGAGGTCTGAGATGAGAAAGAGCAGAGGTGTCCTACAGGGCTCATCTCTAGGCTCTGTACTTGTTTCTCTAATTTACATGAATAATGTAAAAGTAATATACATTCATGTTTCAAATAGAAAACAATCAATGTTAACAACTATTTTGGTTCCTTGAACACATATGAGGCCAACCCACTCATAGGCCTTTTTAACCAAATTAGTGATGTTTCTTGAACAGGTTCCACACATGATACTTGAAGCCATCTAGCAAAAAAAGCCTGCATTTAAAAGCCAATAATTTTCATCAGGAATGTGTCATTAATGGGACATAATACAGTAAATTATTGCCCCATCCAACTCAACATTCTGACATCCTCCTTTCAGTCTCAGTAATCCTTCAAGTCCTTTATTTATTTAGTTTGTGTTATTATGTGTAGCTTTTTGTACAACTGAGCAGATATTAAACCACACAGTAACACCGTAACTGCACATTCTTTTTTTCTCCTTCTTTTTCTTCACCACTTTGTAGTTTAGGTCATGAAAAAAACTACTATTTTTCCCGGTGGGAACGTACTTTCAAAGTGCCTAACCAAATTAATTTAGGTCAAAACGTTAAATCAATTGATTCAAATTAAGATAATGAACCAGAACAGAATCAATTCCATATTGGTAGAGAATCTATCATTTTCACTTGTCTAAAAACAAAATGAAACAAACAAAAAAGGCCAATGCAAAGAACTGACTAACTTGCCTGCCAACTGCACGACAGTGATAATAATACACGAAGAAGGCGTGAGTAGGCGGACCCCTCAGAATACACAAAGCTTATGCAAAGGTGTTTACAAATATGGTACCATCACAGCCGTCCACCTGCTCCTTAACCAATAACATTTAACAAGCTGCACAGAAAAATTAGTGAACTTGACTAAAACTGTTGCAGGGTACTTTTTGAACAATATAATTACTTTTATTGTGTAAATTATGTTCAGTTTCATTCAACGTGTGCGCCAAGTTTTTGATGTCTGAACATAATCATTTGCCAGTCTTGTTTTTATTCTTTATGTTAAATATAATCATTTGAGCTCTGTATCTCATTTTCTGGTTAATTGTTTTGTGTCTCTTGCCTTGAACGTCTTCTGTGCTATGATTACAGCAGTGTATAAGACCTATTCATACAGGACAAGTATAACCTGAGAACCTCCACTGACCTGGAAATGAACCCCCACATCTGTTTCATGTGATGCATTCACATGGAATCTGTTTTTTTAATTGAATTTACTGACATTACTGCTCAGTTCTGATGTTAAAGGCAGAGTCACTGCCGACACTTAACTGCTGAAAGAAAAACGTCCACATGCTTGTCACACATCACATCATCTTTTGAGATTTTACTTTCCTAAAGAGTATACTTTTGCCTTTTCAGTGCATATCCATGATACATGGTGACGTGAACCTGCTGAATTTCCATCCAAACCACTTCATTTATCATCACCAGCTATGCTCCATAGTACTTGACCAGGAAATATGCAGAATACATGCACAGAGGAAACAAAAAAGCCCATCAAATCACAGAGATGTTGATTTACAAACTTATAACCGGGCTACTCTTGCATCTTTCAAGTGGAGTTTTTGGATGTTATGATAGACTGATAAAGCATTAACATCAGAGACAACCTCTACTATTAATACAAATTACCAGAATTGCACAGGTAGTTCTTCTCTCATGCAAACAGGCCGTTTCATATCCAGTATTCACACCAGCCATTTGTTTGGTCAGACTCAATTTGTTTTTAATAATATGGATAACTATGCTCCAGGATGAAAATAGATTCCAAATGTATACCTAGCCTGGTACTAATTACATCAGTAAATGGTGTTATTCTTCCAAATTAGCTGTCTAATAGTTTGTGTAAACAGGGACATGATCAACTTTTCTGTTATTACCATATTATTACTGTTTGTTTTGATGTATTGTTATTATCTGTCAGTAAAACCTGTTTTCTTTCGTGTCACCCTTGTAAAAGAGATCTCAATCTCAATGGGACTTTTTCTGGTTAAATCAAGGTCTAATAAAAATAAATAAATAAATGAATAAATAAATAACATTTTTGAAAGTGGGAAGAAGCCGAAGAGAACCCACACAGACACGGGGGAATGTACAAACTCCACAGAGAAACAAGTACACAGGATGGGAAAATATGCTGCTCACATACACAGATGGAAATGGAAAGTAGTATAAAAAAAAACAAGAAAGACACTTACATCATATGCACCAGCTTTGATTTGTTGGTACAGTTTGTGTTGGTCCTCGTCCCAGAAAGGCGGGTAACCCACCAACAATATGTACAGGATCACGCCTGCCACCCACATGCAAAATATACAATAATTAACCAAAAGAAATTCAAGCAAATGAGGCTGTTTTAACATTTTCTTTTAGTACCATAATGTTCAAGGATTAATATTTAGCAGCATTTTGTTTAATTATAACAGCACAAACACAAAAGAAAGACTGAGTCCTGACAAACTGACCACATGCCCATATGTCCACTGGTTTGCCGTACGGGTCCTTTCTCAACACCTCTGGGGACAAGTAACCCGGAGTTCCTGCAAAACCTGAGGAAGAAAAAACACTTTTCTTACAGAAGCAACACACATTGAAATCCCTCAATTTTCTAAAACCTTGAATATGTCTAAGTTTTTGTGTAAATGAGAACATTTTCCTTGTTTGTGTTCCTTTTCTGGATTTTACTTGCAACAATAGGTGTTCTAGTCATATAAAAATGAATAGCAAAAAGGTTCAGCTGTCAATTAAAATAATTGTTTGGCGATTTGTTTTTATTCAACTGTTTTTGAAGATTTTTTTTCAGGTGCACAGGAAGACAGAGCAGCATTTCTATGCTGAATAGTTTTGGTAACAAACTCATGAGTGACTAAACTCTTTTTCTCACACACTGATGGAGCTTTTATTGGTGAAACAAGCACTGCTGCAGAGTGTGTACACTGCAGAGGAAACACTGAGAATAGGGTGAAAAATTTAAGTGGCTGTTGCAGTGTTATCTCTTACCAAACCACGCCTGCTGGTCCCCCTGCACCTCGATGGCAAGACCAAAGTCTGCAAGCTTCACTGCTGCTCCCTTCATCTTACTCGCCAGCAGCAGGTTCTCTGGCTGCAGCAAACACACAGAAACACACAAGTTAATGATCAAGACAAACTATCTTCAGCAGGGCTTTTCATGTGCATTAACTTTATGTTAAAGCATGCAGAGCACAGAAAGCCAGTTATTTAGGACAAAACTCAAGTGTTAATAATTAATTCTACCTTTATGTTTAATTTAAAGATTGACTAAAATGATTAATCTGTTTACAAAACTCTGATTGTTGGTTTGTAAATAAAACATGTAACATCAGCTGCCACTTAATATAAAAAAAGTTCCTGCACTTATCCTTGTGCAACCTCTATAAGTTTTACATAAGACAGCCACAGCACAGTTATGAGCAAAGAGAGAACATTTAATTAAGGGTAAAAGTGATGAGCATGCACCCTCTAACAAATGTCCTTTTTGCATGACTAGATGAGCTGCAGGAGCTCGATGACATCTACAGTAAAGAGGCAGGACTTGGTCAAACTGGCTACAAAGGCTTCGCCTTTAGGAGAGACCTTTTCACTTTCAGCTGTCACTGGATTTGACACGGCAGTTTGACACACAGATTGCACACACACACACGCACGCACGCACGCACGCACGCACGCACACACACACACACACACACACACACACACACACACAAACACTAGAAAAGATAAGATAACATCTGCTATAACTGTCTCCAAGTTGAAAACGGCCATAGCATGATATTAGTTGAAGGACTGATAGATGCCCACAGTGACATGGCTGATGATGTCAAAATGAGGCAGGAGGTAATGTACTATAGATGATACTGTCTGTCTCGTGTTCAGTAGAGGGGGGGAAGAAAATATCAACTTGACTACACTTACACTTGAGTATCACCACATTATGTTTTGGGATGATGTATTGATTCTCAAAATCACTATCTTGATTTTTATTTGATTGTTGATATAAAGAGATAAGAATGGTTGACAATGGTTGTTTATTTTGTCATGTCTTTTAACCCTAGACTGTTTGATTAAAAATTATAATAAATCACAGTATATTGTTTTGATTACAATATTGCACTACAGTGATTCATACTCCATGTATGATTATATATACGACATTATCAGATTTTGACAGGTGCACCTACACTGTCCGGCAAAAGAACAAAGTCACACATGTAACATTTGACTGCACCATCTTCTGTTTTGATTCCAGGAGACATTCACTCACAGTCACATCTTTTTTTTTTTTTTTTTAAATTAACACATAATTCTTACATAATGCCACAATAAGGTTCATAATATTTTTTTCCATCCATAGTTTCATTCATTTTTTGATTATTGACCATTCTGTCCCAAACCTGATGATCCTGATCAGTCCTGGCATTGTCCATTCTGTTAGATGTTAAAGACATGAGAGGACACTTACTGCAGTTAGACTGAAATAACCTGTTCCAGCTCCGACATTATGAACCACTGCAGTACTGACCCATGGAAGGATCAGAACTATTTGTGCAGTTAAATCCACTGAATGTCTCCTGGAATCAAAACTAAAGGTGCTGCAGTGAAATATGACATGTGTGACTTTTTTTTTTTTTTTTTTTTTAGCAAGGCAGTGTATATTTGTACCTGTATTGTATCTCTATTTTCGTTTTTAAGCCTTTGCTGATACATCTTGCACTTCTGCTTAAATGTCCATAAAAATGAAAAATGCAATCTAACCTAACCTAATCTAACCTAAACCAATCTAACCTAATGTATGGTAAAAAAAAAAAAAAAAAAAGTTGCATTTGTGGATCTGCAGTAGAAGTTGTAAAACTATGCAGTCATATGTCATGAACTGTCCCAGATCCAGATCTTTTATTCATCCACTACCAACTTATCAACATATTAGAAGGTAAAAAATGTAACAGTCATGCCTGGTTCCCACTTCTGCTTCTGGACATATGCTAAGGGCAATTATTTGGCTGATTTAATTAAATCTGAACTCAGTGTAATCTGGGTTTCCTCTTAACATAACATTCTTTCAGCCTTGATGAGTGCAGACGGACCTCATTTTTCAGTTAAACTCATGTTAATTTTGCCAAATTTTGTTGAGTTTTTAAAGAATTGATCTGTTATTTATTTGGCATCCTTTATGTTTTTATGGATAATATGTATAAGTTGTATAGAACTTCAGAAGTGTACATGGTGGTGGAAGTGATTAAAAATTCAGTCCTTTGCGTAGGTTGTGGTGTTGATGTTTAATACTGAGATGCCACCACATCAGTGTAACACAGTCTGTGTGCATGACCTCAGCTGACTGTGACCCTGAACACAGACTTAAGACAATGAACAGATGGGCTGATGTTTTTCTTTAACAATGTGGCAGCCCTACATTTGACAACTATTCCCAATGGACAGGCCTGCTGTGTGTGTGTGTGTGTGTGTGTGTGTTGTGTGTGTGTCTTGGGGCAGCGGTCTTTGCAGTAGTTAGCTGTCCTCATGGCCCTAATAGCTTTGATCTCTGCCTCTACAGACAGAGGGATGTCTGACACTTGTCTATGTGCTCTGTTTCTTTTCATCCGTCACTCTCACCCCCGCCCCCCTATCTCATTATCCGTCCATCCGTCTGTCCGTTCACCCCACTCCCCCCTCTTGGCTGTTTTTCTCCCTCTATCAGTCTGAAGCTGAAACAACGGGAAAGTGAGAGAAAAGAGGGGAAACTGTGTAGAGAGAAAAAGCTGGAGCGAACGCAACAGAAGAACAGAGAGACAGACAGATAGAGATAGATAGATGGGAGGTGGCATAATGAGTCCCTACACTGGCGCTGCAGCAGCCGGGTGACCTCACCCCACAGTTACCATGGCAACTCAGCCTGCCACCAGCCTACAGCACTCAACTCTCTCCCTCCCTTCGGTGAGTGGCCCTCCCAAGATGACAGGGAGACAAAATGTGATATGTGTGTGAGGTCAAAGCTCTCCATGGCACACTTTTGTTGGTGTTATTAGTATTTTTATGTCTGCAATACAAGATGTCGCTTTCAGCAGCTTTATTCCCCCAAGAAATTACTTGGGATGAAGAGAGAAACAGTTATGGCTTTCATTGATGGATAAAGGTCTGGTCTGGAGAGAAATATCCTGTAACTTATTCATTTAGTTGTTTTTAATTACTTTTACGAGTGAATTGAGCTGTAATGATGCAGAATATCTAGTTTATATGTAAAGTTTGCACATTAACTACTACCACAATTAAATGCATTGTCATTATTTGCTTTATAACTGACAAAACATGATTTTTTATTACTTACATACAAAGACTCTTCCACTGTGCTAATAGTTTAATGTTTACATTTGTTAAAGTTTAGGCACCTACAATTAAAATAATGAGTTGCTTCTTATTCTGTAATTAGTGAGGTGTGTAAATGTCGCAGTACCCTGGTATCTGTATTTGCCAAATTACCACGGAAAAAATTAATTAACGCTGCTGAGGAGGTCAAAGTGTTGCAGTTTCTTCCAGGGGTGAGCAAATCCTGCTGCAGGGAAAATCGTCACTGGCCGTCATCTCACCCACCGACCCGCTATAAATAGCAGCTGGTCTGCTTTCGTCACTCCTCAGCAGAGAATGGAGAGGAGGCGAGGAAGGGGTGAGGGGGGAAAGAGGGACAAAGATGTGAGAGGGAGGAAGGGGGTGATTTAAAAAGGGGGGCCAGAGACATATGGGGATGGAGAAAGTGGTGGAGCCAGGGCCATCAGGTGGAAAAAGACAAATGACGTTGATCCCCTAAGTTATTGTTAACGTCACTGTATGACGTCTGTGTCACCCTGGGTGAATCTCCACAAATAATCATACAAAACTGATGCACTTCTTGTGGTAAATCAGTCTTGAGGTGCCCTGATGCGCACAGGTGGTGTTACTTTCATGCGGATTCAATAACTCACCTTGAGATCCCTGTGCACTATGTCATGTTGGTGGATGTGACTGACGCTCTCCAAGATCTGATTGATGCAATGACTGAAAAAGAAAAGGAGAAAGATGAAAAACAGAGGAGTAACACAACTGCCCCTTCACCTCTAAATCACAGAAAGACATTAATGTGTAGAAAATTTAACGGTTCTCCGAAAAACTTCAACAAACAATATTAAAAGTTGAATCATTGGTTACGTTTCTTCATAATCATTTAAAATATGAGCAAAGAGTGAGTTTTAATCACAGCTTCCCAGGGTGGCGTTAAATGGGTTGTTTGTCGAACTGTCAAAAATGATAACATAATCAATTTACAATGATCTGAAAAAGTGCAGAGCAGCACAATGTGTTAACGCATTATGTTTTGGGATTTTTACTGAATAAATGACTAAAACAAATGAGTAAAATTGATGCTGATTTTCTGTCATTCAACTAAAACATCAATAATTGCACGCGTTCAGCTCTATCTTTAACACAGTTTTTGGGCACATTAAACAGAAAGACTTAAGGCTTTGACACTAAAGGTTTTCTCAGAATTTCATATAAATGAATACAATCTGACAAAACCTTTCAACACACTAAGCAAGATGATTTGATGCTATTAGTTTATGTGTGTGTGTGTGTGTGTGTGTGTGTGTGTGTGTGTGTGTGTATCTCTACAGTTCTGAGAAACTGAGACATTTTTAACTGGCCGATACCTACACTTGAGGAATAGTCCCATCTCCAGATTAAATATTTAGGTAAGTTGATAGGACCAATATTTTGGGAGATATTAGTAATTTTGGAACACAACAGCCTTACAATCCTGCTGCATTGGCTGTGATGGTTGATGGGAAACACAGTATCATGCTGCATGATGGGAAATAAAGTTAAAAACAGCAATACATTTACTAACTTCACCCCCTAGATATTAATATACCCCATGGGGAACATGCTAGTTATTATCATTATTAATATTATTATTATTATTATTATTCAGTATTTTGAGTTCACAACAATGATTGTGAGTGAATACTAAAAACAACAAACATTTGCCATAAATTTGACCTCATCTATCTTTGTATTTGTTTGTTGCACCGTGATATATGGTCAAAAGAATGGCAGGATGGATTATTTACATCTAGCAGAGAATGTGGCTGCACAAAGGGCTATCTTATAGAAGTAGTGCAACACAGAGTGTAGTTTACTTTTTTAAATCCAAGTTAAACTCCTGTTAGTGAAAGGTCAAGTTGGGGACAGGGTATGAGGCTGCACAGAGGCAGGTTTGGGGGAATCAAAAGAAAAGCTCTTGGTGTTCTTTCCAAATTAGGCTAAATCTGATCTCCATGTTTCGTTCTCCCCTTTCTCCTTCCTGAAAACACACACACACACACACACACAC
>JAPSES010000097.1:3225978-3267889 GCA_029822895.1 Maxillicosta whitleyi | reverse complement strand
AAATAATTGAATATTACAAAATGTTTTCATATCCAACCGAGGTAGATCAGTTCCGTTCCGTGTTGCAGAGACACAAAGAAAAATGGTTGGAGTTTGTTTCAGTCTCCAGAAGCTCTAAAAGCTGCAGATGTGTCAACTTTCTTAAAGGTTGCTGAATATAAAGACCATCAGACTGCAGAATGTTGATACAGTACTCTCACTTTTCAAAATAAAAGGTCAAATAGAGAAACAACAGTCAGGAAAATGTCTCCTCTCTGCTGCCTAAACTGCCATCAGTGGTGTTGAAAATATGGGATAAGTCTAGAGTAATGATGAAGCACCAGCACAAAACAGTACACAGTGTGTCAGAGCTGCTGATCTCATTAGTGTGACTGTTCATGTGCAGACTCACTTCACTTCTTTGGCTGGTCTCCATGATCCACCATGCAAATTGCCCACACCGTGACATACCAGGTAACGGGCTGATTTGCCTATTGTCTCTATTTGCTCCATAGATAATAAATAAACTCAACAAACACGAAAATGTATAAACTGCAGTAATACATGGTTTGGTGGATACACTCCAACATGTTAAATAAAATATCTCTCATATACTTTTTAGTTCCTACTATGAGGAAAATGCATCATAGTTCCTTCAGTCCCTAAGACTGAAGTTGACAAAATCTTATAACGACTTTGACTCTAACACTAATTACATGCATCATCATTTGAGGCTGAGGCCTCTTAATCTTTTCTTCTTTTCCACTAGTATGTAGCTCAAGGTTCCTATGTATGATTTGCATACGCTTATGGAATTACACAAAGTTTGTCAGTGATGTGCTGTGAGCTGAACATACGTTGACATCAGCTGCACTTATAAATGAAGCTAGTGTCTAGTGTTGCAGCTATAAAAGAGCAGAAGAGAGACGTGAAAAACTCAAGAATGAGTGCTGGGATTCTTTGCTGAAACTGACTTGCAGACAGATCATGTCATGGACACTAATACTGTTGTAACCTTAGAAATGGCAAATGTCAATGAAAGACTGGCTCCTATTACAAAACAGATACTTCCTACAAAAACATGACCATACACAAATGACTAACAAAATGCCAAAACTATGCAGGCTGTTCTAGTCAGTCAGTTTGTTAATAAATATAAATATTTTCATTACAGTCATTTCTTTTTCATGAAGTCCAAGAAGCTCATAAACCATTTTCTTCAGCAGGTATTTTACATAATACAAAATGAAATGTAAAGAAAAATCAATAAAAATAGGACAAAGGGTCCTGTGGTCCAATGACATATTTAAATACATTAATTGAGAGTTGTTCGACATTTCACGGTTACTCAAGGTCAAAGGTCAAGGTCATCAACTGAAAGCCTGTATATGAGTTCCAATCTATTGGCAATAGTAATTATATAGATACCTTCAACCGTTTTCAAGTTATAACACTTTGAAACGTGTCCCATTATAAACCAAAGGGGATATTTAACAATTCATTAAAAAAAAAAAAATCTAAAATCAGAATTTCTCATTTCTTTGAATAGACTTAGTAGACCTTACCCCAAGGGACCTCTGCTATGAATTTCAATTGATTCTAGCTGACGGTTTGGAGAAGAGGTTTCATGAAAAACTGTTTATGGACAGACGGACGACAAATGATATCCAATAGTCCATCAGAACGTTGGGCCGTTGGACTAAAAATGGCTGCATCCCATTTGTGTTTTAGTTTGTGTCTGGAGTTATGCATGTGGTTCAGTGAATGAGCTTTAAGAGTGACTAAACGAAACACAGCCACCATTTTCTGTAACACCTGTACTTTACCTCCTAATATCTGCTGTGAACAAGGTCTCTGCTCTGCTATATGTTACTGTATATAGTGTACAGTTGTATGATGACGTGATGGAGACACATTTGTCATTCTTTACACTGTTTGTAAATAAGTCAGTATCAGTGACCATGTACATTTGCACCTATCCTGAAGACTGATCGATCTATGTGTCATGTTTCACAACACCACAACCTTCCAAACCGCCCTACATCTCTGCTGGCTCTGAAAAACACACACACACACACAAAAAAAAACCCCAACTCACCTATGTTTGGATGCTTGAGCAGACGGCAGATTCTCGCCTCCCGCTCCAATTTCTGATGATCTGTGGAAATGAAAAAAGGCAGAGTTAGGAGAAACAGGAAGGACAAGAAGGTCAGCAGCAGAAAGGACAGTTTCTCATTTCCAACATGTGAATCAAATACAGAGAGAACACATTTCACAAGTGCAGACAAACCAAACTGAAGTACCACCAGAACTAACACAAAGCTTCCTTTTGTCTCATTTACTAAAGATGCAGTCCATGTTTTCATTGCTGCTGCAACTTTTGAACCATTGTGGAAAACATAATAAAGAAAGTATGGATTGATTACATTTTTAAATCAACACGTCATTCTCTTCTTTCTTCTTCTACAAGCAATCAAGCTCTGCCTCTTACTATCTAAATAAGATCATTGTGAATGCCTCCTGGAGGGAACCACAATATAGTTTCAGCAGTGGAAAGATGCCAAAAGTATAGCACTCAGACAGTGAGAGAAGCTGAATGGCCAAAGCAGTGACTGTCAATGAATATGAGCTCCCAAAAGTGGACAGAGTGACAGACAGCCACAACTACAGACACACACACAGCACAAGCCTTTTGCACTTAGTGAAATTAGTCTTGTGGGTTTGGCCCTAATATAATCAGTGTCCAGTTAATGATTTTAATGGTGATGGGAGGATGTCCATATGCGCGCGCGTGTGTGTGTGTAGCTGCATGTGTAGGACTCAGAGATTGACTGTACGATTGATACAGTGGGTAGATACAGAGCATAGGCTCTCCTATTGTAGGGTGTCAGAAGTAAAGTTCACAAAGAACAACGCTACCACTCGCCAGATGCCAACCTCAGAGGACAGATGGGCTGCTTGCGTGGGTGCAAGCATGTGTCTGCTTGTTTTGGTGTCTTGTTTTGGTGTGCATGACAGAAAAAGGGAAGGAGAAATACACTAAACATCTCTAATACACTTACCCAAACACTCCATACAAACTAAGTAGAAAAAAGATCAGAGTTTGACTAAATTATTCTTTTCAGACAACTGGGATAATATTAACTGTAAAGTAGTAGCAATATGTTGTCAATGCTATTGATTTTATTAAGCTGATCTTTGGTAAACTCAATAAAACTTTGAGTACAAACAACACATGTCTCAGAAGCAGAAGGGAAATGAAAGAGAAGTCAAACAGGAAAACCAGAATTGTGGCCTGCTGGTTTACCATGAAGACAGAGTTTATATTCATTTCTGTTCAAACTCAGAATAAATGTATTAAGTGTATTTTTTGGCAAAATGACAGTTACTGCTACACTGTCATGTGAAACCAGTGAGAAACATGCAGTCTTGACTTGGAGACTATACACACAGGAGAATGGTTTTGAATAATGGTGAGAAAAGTGTGTTTGGAGAACATTACAGTGTTACGGTAAAGATGGTTTATGAGTTTTTGGCTGTGCAATGCCATGCTTTCATTATTTTATCCAATTATAATCAGTTAAAATTTTGCATATTTATTGACAGATGAAATTGTATAATCAGTTATACCAACATAATATAAGGAACTAGAAAACCACGCCAGCCTCCGCCAAGCAGCACAGTTCCCCCACATATTGTGACTGATACCCCGCAATATATCTCACATTGTCCATGACACTGGAAACATACCTAAAGAAGTTGGAATTACATGCTGCTGACAAAGAAATACTTTTTCAGTAGACCTTCAGCTACAGTTAGGTGCTAGTTGTAGGTCTGTATCTGCATTAATTACCTCACAGTGACAAAAATTATGAAGGCCCCCTACTTTTGTCATGTTCTGGATCATAGTTTCCAGAATATTGCTAGTATCTGGATCATACCTTTAAATATATCACAGAAAGTATCAGAACCATGTTCTGTATTTTTTGCCAAGCAATCCAGTTATTCTGTGTGAAGTTATATACACATATGTTTAAAATGGCCCTATCTTGCAATGATAAAGAATCCTTTAAAAAATTCCTGGATTCAGACTGTGATCCGGATCACCTCCAAAATTGAATAATCTGTTCCTTGTCTCAGAGCGAACATTTTCGGAAAATTTCATAAAAATCTGTTCATAACTTTTTGAGTTATCTTGCTAACTAACAAACTAACAAACCCTGGCAAAAACATAACCTCCTTGGTGGAGGTAAACATACTACCTCCAACCAGAACATGAAAAAGACAAGGGAAAGAAGAGATTTAAAAGAAAAATAAAATGAGGAAGATGATATAGATGGTGATGTGAAGTGGGGACAAAATGACAGTGACTGTCCATCAAATCTAAATCTGCATCAGTCAATCAACTTCTTAAATAAATGTGATCATGTTATGCAGCAGCTGTGTCCCAACCTAGCAATACAACTTAAAACTTAAAAACATATGAATGCTCCATAATCAATTAATGCATTTAATTGGGTGGAGGCAGCTCAGAGGTTAAAGACAGGTCAGGTCTCGACCGACTGGAAAAAACATTTGCAGGAAGAGCGAATAGGAAATAGTTCCTTCCTCCACTGTGAACACTGAGGGGCCATTAAGGCAGTGGAAAGTCACAACTACCATGTAAACATGTGGTTTGTGGGTTTTACAGCAGTAAAATGGTAAACTTTCAGTTTCTATACATCACACAGAAACCAACAACCTCCTTTAAATTGTAACTTAAGACTGTTTAATGACATGTCATTTTACAAAACCAGCTAATCCATATGTGTTGCTTAATCTTTAGAATTAATTAACAGAAAATTCAGGCAATGAGAACCCAATAGATAGATATGTCAATTAAATTAAAAAAATGTTTTGACGTGGATGACCGGTTACTTGATAAGATAACATCATAACCATTAGCTGGTTCCAGATGCTGCTTTCTGGTGTCCTTTGGGGATTTGGGGCTGTTGACGGGGACACTAATTTATTCTAATAAATTATCGCATTGACTTAAATGTTTTTTGTCTAAGAGTTTGAGAAAAGTATAATTTGTTAAATTTTAATATTATTCTTTTACAACCTCTATCTACACCACCCAACTGAGGCAGAGGGGAATTAAAGGAATGTCGCTACTGTCATCACTAACATGTATATGTGAAAACAGTCTACTGTCTCCTTTTATTAGAGCAACATGTTTAGAGGCCTCTCAGTTCACAGTACAGCACATACACACAAGCTTTAATCTGACCAGTGTGTTCAGGATGAGAAATCAAAACACTCTGCAGACATTCCTCAACCTCTTCTCAGAGCTATAATGGGATATTTTGGCTGCTTTTATTCTTAGAAGTTAGATCTGCCTACAAAAATAGGACTATTTTTCAATACCGAGCTCGGATGATGGCTTTATTATGCTTGTGATGGCAGGCAGTCTTGGCAGCTAGAAGCTAGCAACCCTATTAACTGACTAAAGAGGTTTTAATAAAAAAGATAAGAGAATAAGTACAGGCTTAAAAGGGACAAATAAAATACCAGAAACAACAGAAATTCACTTCAGGAACAGAATGCAGCTGACATCAACACAGGAGCCAATACATGACTGATGGAACGCTTGGTAGATAAGAAACCTATACAGCCATCATGTAAAAGACACAGTGGTGGAAGGATCAGCACAATCACTACAAATTGTGAAGCTGCATAGAGAAAAAGGTGCGTCTGCTGATCAATTTAGAAAAGTAAAATAAATTGTGTGCAGTCACAGGGAGGTGATATGGACAAAAAAAGGACATCTCAACATATATATGAATCTGAATAGCAACATAACATAAATATACATCTATACAATTGTTGACAGGACCTGTTTTTCTTTATTTCTTTTAATTACAGGAGTCTTTACATAATCTGAATCCTTTCAACAGCCAAACAAGATGCTAATTGTACAGTGTGAAAGGCACCAGGCAGTAGGTGAACCACTATTCCACAATGGGCTGCATATCACGGAAGCAACATGGGAGCTTTTTTTGGGTTGTGTGCCAGTGAGCAGCCTGATATTGGAAAGAATATGTGCCATTTTAGAATCTGGAATACAGTTGCAATACTACACCCATGATATTTACACTGGTTACTCAACCCTATTTAAAATGAATGTGTGACTGTGAAGGAGAGAGAATCATACAAGAGAGCAGAAACCAAATGTCAAAGCTAGTCTCATGTCTGCAGCTTAAAAATATTAAATGTCAATATAGTTGTTTGCTGCATCCCTTATAGGACAAGTTATTAAAGATCAAATATACAGTAAGTCATCACTAAAATCTGACAAAGACTGATCTGACAAACTGACAAAAATCACTACATTTTTTCTCTCTAAAAGTTTTTTTGGTTTTGTTCTTTTACAAAGTCTGCTTAATGATAATCAATGTTGCAAGCTAACACACAACCAGGCTAATATTATGGCATGAGAAGCATTACTCTTATTGTTTAACACAACTTTGTCAGCTTTATTTTTTATTATAAACTCTCCATATCCAGACTGTATGAAATCTCTCTAACCAAAGCCCACAACAGATGACGACTCATAGTTTAATCCTGTCATTCCCTGATACAATCAACAGCTACCAACCAAGGCTCCAAGATGAAAAAAGTTACTAAATGCCCCTAATTATACATATTTTGCCAATAATGGTGGTAAGTTAACATGAAGACATTAAAACCATCATTTGTCTGCAGTAAACTCCTACTTCTCCAGCCTCCCAGACTGGCGCAGTGCTATAGTGGAGTCTAGTCAGGAAAGAAGATCACACAGCACTTAACCCAATTGGATTGAGTGATTGCTGACAGAAAGTACCATCATCATATTCATTTATCCATCAAGTCCTCCCCCATTGTTTTCTCATCTAAAGATCGTAAACAGGCTAAAGCAGGAGATGAATGGACGGATGGATGGATGACTCTACTAAGCTTGAAGATTGAAAAACAATACAGCCCCCTTGTGTTCCCTCCTCAGTGTTTGGAATGAACTTGTGCCTTCATGGAAACAAAAGACTTTATAATGTGCAAGACAAGTGACAACAAAACAGACATTGAGATGGAAAAAAGGTCAACCAGTAATATAAAAAAATGTGTTCCAATATGTACTGTAGATATTTTTACTGTCATATTCACATAAATATAAATTACTACTTTTGTCCTTTTCCCACTGATAAGATCAGCACTTGGCACAATTTTTTTGGCCTGGTACTATCAGATACTATTTCTAGCATCACCTTTGTCAACATTACTAGTGACCTATAAACATGATGTAGTCATGAAGGCCGCAAATCGTTCAATCCAAAACCATCATTGTGCCAATATATATGCATGTCATCATGTTGAGAGATGAGATACCAAGCCAAGCTAGATGTAAAATGAAAATGTTAGAAAAATGTCTCAATGTCAGAAAAGTAGGCTCTGTTTTGATCATCACAGATTCGGTGTCTAGACAACTATATTCTCCCCTGAAAAAACCTTTATATAATTATACTTAATACTTATACATATAACTTATTCTGGAAAGTATAACTTAAGGTTATAACTCAGGATGGTGAATAGGATGCCACAATAGTTTGTGTGTTGCAGTGACAACCAGCCATACTGAGGGAGTGTTATACCTGCAGTATGCAAGTGCAGGTACCAAAAGTGAGTTAAGTTGAGCAGAATCAGCTTGTGGAAAAGCATCATTAATATTTTTCCAAATTACTGTCTCCTATTCATTTTATATTGAACATTTAGAACATTTTAATCTGATAACACACTGTCACTGTAGCTCTTTAGCAGTCATGTCGACCCACAGTTCCATCAAAGTCATGTAAAGTCATGTGTGTCTTCATATGGACTGGACCAACCTGGCAACCTGCTTCCTCAGCACAGCTGAACATTAGCTTGATGAGTCTCTGATTAGACACAACTGGCTCACAGCTTCATCGTGAAGCCTCTGCTCTGCTCATTTTGCTACATTCGCCAATTATACACCTGCCTTTTGCCAGTGGTGACATTCACAAAGGAGAAATGTCACTACACATGGATGACGTCAACATTCGCACCATCAGCAAGAATAAGAGGCAGTCAGCACACAGAGCAAAGTTAGAAAAGTCATTTCAAGCTAGAGCAAAGTAATGTTTTATTTATAGGGATGTACTTCCACAAAACACACAATTGAACACTGAAAATATAGACTCATACTCTTATTATTTAAAAGATCAAAATATCAAATCCTAATCACTTAATAAATTTCAAATCAGATCTGGACAAATATGTGAAAAACTCATCTTTTTAATTGTATAGGCCTACATAGATTGTAAATAACTGAAGTAGCCTGTACAAGATAAGGAAAATCTGCATGCAACGCATGACAAATTAACCTCAGTTGCCACAAAATTGATGCCAATAAATTTGAGAGAATTTAAAGAACAGAAAACGCTTCATCTGATTGGCTACGTGTCATGAATGCATGGCCAAATGTTTGTTCACTACGATTCAAGATATCTTGTACAAGAGCATACTCAGAGGGTGACGACGATGAAAATATTACTATTAGTCAGCATTTGAAATCCAAGTCAAAAACGAGACAAAGTGAAAAGCCATAATTAAATAATACAAAATAACATACAGACATCAACACCCATATGCAGAGTTTTCTAGGTAGAGATAGATTCATCGCTTCCTAATTTGTTCTGGACTTCAACATTCACACAGCGATACAAATACAAGTTTTTGAGTATGTTTGTGTGTATGCATGCATGTGTGTGTGTGTATGTGTGTGCAGATGTGCAGAACTGTCATCCACTAATGCTGTTGGGTAAGACACACATCTGTGCCCTTCTGTGTTATGGAATAGCTTAACACACTGAAATGTCATTCAACTAATCTTCAAGCCAATAAGCTTCAACTGTGTGTGTGAGCATGTGAGAATACACTTTTTCATTCAAGCAAGACCATTAGATAACCTAGTGATTTTATTTGAAGCCTTTAGTGATGTTTCAGTCAAATAAATGAAAACAACACTGTGAGGACTAAAAACATGGCTGTGGGTTTGTTTCCCTTCACTGCATGTTGTCACACATACCCGCACACACACTCTATCAGATTCTTTATTACTTTTGGTTTTGTGGATGAATCCATGACCAGGCCAACAGCATTTTCTCATAGCTGTGAAAATATATATAAATATATATTCTATATCTATTACATACAGAGGAAGTGTTAGCTTTAGCTTATGTGTCCATTCAGTGTAAATGTAGAAAACATTCTTATAGAAATAAGACAGTGTGAGTCTATGATAGGAGATTTGCAAAGACGTAGGGCTTATAAAACCATGAGAGGTAATATCAGCCTATCTGAGGACAGGACAAGATAAGAGAGAGACTGACTGGTGAGGTGAATGAATGACAGACTGACAGAAACAAACAGACAGACACAAAGAAACACAGTTTGAGACTTCGGGTCAATGTGGCCCAGAGCAGACAAGTCTATAAATAGATCCAATCCTCCTCCGGCTTACAGCCGTGAATCACACTGACCTGGGCCGCCCTGCATCACCACACAGAGACTGAGACAGAAAGTGAGAGACAGAGAAACAGAGAAAGACTGACAGACAAAAGCATACACAGAAATGAGGAAGGCAAAGGCGAGGCTGGTTTTGGAAGATCTCTCAGTAGTGTTTTTACATTTCTGCTTTCTCAAACAAGTGGGTCCAGACAGAGGCTCTGTTAATGCAGGAGGTCAGTGTGGAGTCAGTGGGCCAATACCGAAGCTCATACAGCCTGAACGATGCCAATGGCACAGTGAAATCAACCCATGGATTAGGACGGTGATGAAGATGATGAGGACAAAGATAATGAGCTCTCCGATTATGTCACAAACATAACTATGCACAATCTGGTATGAAAATATAAAACAAACCTGAACACGTGTCTATTTGATGATTTATTTTTCTATCATTATTGCTGCTGGGTGAAACTTTTAATAAGATTTTTATTGGCATTGATAAGATGGTGACAGAGTTTGGACATGAGCAGACCTGTGCCAAAGCCAATGTCTGGTCTTCTTATTACACAATTTTATTAATCTACAAATTATGACCTGTGTTGTTGGCCTAGAGCTGGGCAATTTCACAAACTTAGATTGTGATCAGTCAAAATAAATAAATAAAATGTACAGACTACAGACTGCTGAGATTTGTTTAAATGTTTATCAGCGTAATTACCAATGTGTTTGTAGCATTAAAGGCATTAGCACAGGTCAAGAGGGTAGTGAGGTTAATTCAGTGTCTTTATAGGGATACTTAAACATGTGTCTGCACCAATGTGCCTTTTGCAGCAACACACACACACATACACACACACACACACAAACAACATTTCTATACCATCCATTTTCCCCGCTAGCGGGGGTTGACCGGTCCATGTATTCCTCTCCTCCACATTTCTCTCCTCCTGCCATCTCCTTCTCCAAACCCATCACCCTCATATCGTCCTCAACCACATCCTTCCATCGCCTTCCCGGTCATCTCCTCCCTCGCGTTCCTGCCACCTCCATCGTTAACACCTCTTTTGCAGCAAAAGAAATAATAATGATGAAATTTTACTTTATATCCATGAACTGTGACCTGAACTGACTTGGACTTAGGTGCTTAAAAATTATGATAGAGTGAAAACATTACTTATTCAATATAAAACAAAAGAATGTTGCAAAAATGCAGATTTTCTTGTCAGATAACAGAAACAAAAATCTATTACACATACAGCCTAACGTTCCAGAAATACTTCAACAGTTAAAGTTTGCTGACAACTCGTCTATATTTTATCACAAGTGAGAAAAATATGTTTCTCATCATGGATTTTTACCTTAAAAATATAGTCTTGTGGTATTTTGGCCAAATCAATGAGCCCTGCATTGACCTACGCTCCTCTTTGTCAGTTTGTCCCACTGATTTTTCTTTTCAGTTATTCTTAAGTTTTAAATTAGCTAGCCTGGAACTCCCAATGGAAAACAACATGGACAACAAGAGATCTACTCTAAAATGTTTGGGGTTAGTCTTTTATCCTATTGCATCATCTTGAAGCATCTTGAACCATGCCCTACCCTTTCTAAAAGTTTAATGAAAAAAAAAAAAATAATAAAAAAATCAGACAGACAGCCAGACAGGAATGATCACAGAACTTCAATAATGGAAGGAATAATAAAGCCATCATGCCTTCAAACTTTTGTCCTCTATTGATTTGTCTTAAAATTCGCACATAACCTTTGTTTGTAGTGTATTAGGACAAAATGTATGGTTATGAGAACCCGCTCGGTGCCAAGTCATATTTTAACCTTTGCTCACATTTAGGATGAGAGAGTCTGTGTGCATTTCTGAGTGTTAGAGTCTGAGATGCATCACAGGGACTGAACCAAAACATCCAGTGACACAGTGTGTATTCCCTCTCTCTCATTGTTAGTCTCCTGCTCTCTTTCTGTATTCATGTTAGGAGTGTACCGCCTGCGTGCAGGCGGTACACTGGGTGTGCTAAGTTGAAGCATTAAATGAAGCTTGAACAGACCTCAACTGACCTGCTGGGAGAGACCATTAACATAAGGTGGAATGTTGTGTAGTATTGTGAATAGGTGTTGTTACAGCATTTGTGTTGAACAGTTTACTCTGACCAGAGGGACAAAGTACAGTAAAGCTTCACCTCCTTTAACATTTTCCCTATATAGGGGTATTTATTTTTACACAATAAGCCCCCCAAAACCAGAGGAAGGTTACACTGTGAGGAAAAAAAACAGATCACTGTACCTACAACAACACTTTTTGTTACAAAAACTGTAACAAAACTAACCAGTAACTTTAGTACTAAACAGAGTGTTGTTTTAAAGTTTGTGACACTACTGGCCAGATGCCTAATTCTCTTCAACTGGAAGAACAAAACCCCTCTAACTCATCAGGCTCTGATGTAAGACATTATGCAACATTTATATTTGGAGAAAATCTAATTTTCACTAAAAGATAAAGTAAACTTATTTTACTCAATTTGGCAGCCCTTTATAGATTACTTTAATATTGAACAAGTAGACAGCCCTCCTCCATTTTTTTTGTTAATGTTGTGAATGTGTATATGTAACATACTATGTAAGACCTTTTCACACTGTCTTTGTTCTAATTTCAATAAAAAAAAGAGTTAAGAAAGAAAACCAACCAGCTTTGACATACTGCTCTGTAATTAATCATGTTTGAATCATGATCTTGACTCACACCCACCTGAAGTCTAATATTTACATGATGACAGGTCTGGAATGGCTGCATTACACCACACACATTTCAAGACAAACCCCTTGTTAACTCTCATTTTTCATTTAATTTGAACTCAGAAAATCCTAGGTATTAGTGCTGCTGCATCATCATCTCATCATCTTTGTCCAGTGACCCCAAACTAATGCTCTTAGTTTTACTGTTCTTTTAAAATAATGGATTGAGAGAGAAATCTACCTAGCATTTACAAGTTTACACACTACATCACAACATCCTAAAGAGTCAGAATACGTCCTAACACCAACTGTAACGACCTGTGGTTTTTGACACCAACACACTCTTGTTTCCTGTGTTGTCTTAACCCCACTGCACTGTGACTAAACAAACACAATGTGAGATTAAACATAAATTAGTTTTATGACAACTACTTTTACAGCTCACCGTGTCACATGTTGTTTGAAAGCTTATATGAGTTGGAGTGCAGCTACAATAGATTGACGGTTGTACAGATTAAACAATTTAAAAACTATTTAAACATTTACATAGTGAAATAATAGTAAAAATTGATGCAAGATGAAAATCAAGTATGATTAAGTATTAAGTTTAGTGAAATGCCATCTTTTATGTGTCGGTCAAGACTGTCAAGAACTTGAATCATATTAATACTTTATCAGGCACCTGGATATCAGAAATAAAGTAACTACCAGGAGAGCAGTGCATCCAATATTACATCCTGTTGGTGCATTAATGGTCATAAAATCTTCCACAGTGACAGTCCACTCACAATGACCCACAAAAATATGCATTAACAGAACTTGGCACCAGAACTGTACCCAAATTAAATCAATATTACTTTGTATTTACTCACATACTGAACCTGTTTAGAACAGCCATCTATGTCCTTTTTCACTCTTTCACATGTGGACTCTGTATGAGGTAGAGTTTCATAGCATTGGAAAATAAAGTGAGATGCAAAGTCATTTTTTTCAGCAATATGTGTTCCAATATGAAAATGTAAATGTTTATTTGAAACATTTCTCATGGTGCACAACAATGCCATACAATTTGTTCATTATGGAGAGATTGTGTTGTGGTAACAATAGCCAAATTTCACCCTTCATCACCCTTTTTGAAACTATTTAGCAAATCTGATCCTGCTTATCTCTATAAAATCTTTCTTGTTTGTGTTGAGTTTTATGTGTATTGCTCATTTTCAGGTTACCATTGACAACAGGGTCTCTTTCAGTTGTGTGATGCATCAATAAATCAGTCAAGAGTGTGATGGGTGGATCACTGGATCACTGAGCATTGCACACACTAACAACAAACTGCATCCAATAATCAAGGTAATAATGTTCTGGTATATTAACAAGAGAAAGAAAGTCACATGTTTTCCTTACACTTAAAATAGTAGAAACACTATAACACAACATGTTTGAGTTAATCTGCGTTGTGACAGTGTCACCTGCATTAAGACTATATACAATATAGTGTACAGGCCTAACATGAAACAGTCCACACCCACTGCTCTAGAACATACACTGACATTTATTAGTGTTTGTACTTTGACTCATCAAACACAAATGGGAGCAAATTACAGATGTTAAGAAGGGCACAACACTATCCAGTGACCCCAAATTCAACAAAGCTGTTTTAGAACGCTACAGGTAAAGGTTGCATCAGTGTGAAGTGACCTGTCTCAGCTCGACTCAAACCGGCTAGAGGTATCACCAGTGACTCAGCTTGTCAGTCACCAGTGACTATCTGAGTCACCAATGACTGATTGACCTGTAGCTCACCTGTTATCACAAACATTCAGCTGTTCCCCCGGTGAAATGCTGCCTCAACACAAACTCGTTTCAACAACTACTGCTACTCTGGGAATAGATGAAGAAATTAATGATTCTCTTGTTCTCTTTTTTTCAGCTGTAACTCAATGTCACTATCCTTGCTGAGACACTGAATATTATATTTGGATCCAAAACAGCCTGAAAAGTTGGCTTCGTTTCTCAAAAGAGTCACAGATATTGCCATCTTGACTGGCACTGGTATGAACAGACAGGTTTTCAGTATGTTGTCAACCTGTAATTTGCAAGTATTTACAAGTTTTTAGCTCATCAGTTGTCTCGTTGGACTGGGTTAAATTTATTTAGTAGCATGCAACCCACACCCACATGCATGTTGATCTTATAGCTCAACCTACACACAGTTCAACTTGTACATGGGGTGGACATGGAAATCTGAAAATATACTATGGCTACTACACCTTGGAAATAAAAATATGCTGCAAGATAAGAAACTTTTACAGAATATCAACTTTTAGGGTTAGGGCAAGTGATTTCAACTGTCACACTTTTTCTAAAACTTACCATGCCTTGGCTTGTCTACAAATGTACTTAGCTTACAAAGTGATTTTGTGTAATTTTACACCCAAATGATTACTAAGGATGCATGTAGGAGCAAATATGTGGTGTACTTATTTCAGCAGGCTAGATTAAAAAAATCCTAACTTCCTATGTTTATGTGAAAGACGAGCGTAGCCTTGTTCTTCAATAACTAAATAAAGTCAAGACCCTTTAAGTGTTGGAGTCCTATCTGTCTGAAAAGCCCTGATAGTCTCAGTATGACAACTGCAACTTAATGTAATGAAGCTGCTAAAAGACTGACAGCTGACTTGAACTGTATCAGCACATCTGACAGGTGAGCAGAAGGTAGGGTGACAAGTTAATGCTGCCCAGAAAATACTGAAAGTATTGGGAATGTAAAGGATTATTTTGGTCCAATGGAATATTCTGTTGTGTGTAACACCAGTCCTAAAACAAGACTGGAAACGATACTGCCTCATCAAAAATGCACACTGAATGAGGCTTTGCAGTTCTAACTTGATGCAGATAATTTGATGCTTTTTTATTGATATATTTCTACTGGAAATGTGTTGTTTTTGTTACTACTTTACACTGTATGGTGATACACATGATCAATTTAGTTTCTTTTATAGTGATATTCATCAATACAAAGTTTCCTTATGGTGTTTTTATTTGTACCTGTATAAAACAGACTGGATTACTGTTAATACTATTCACAAATACTGTTAAGCTGTTAGGTTGCAATCACAGTAACTTGTGAAGCTCATTGATACTAATTGAAACTGACTGAAACTTGATGACAGTGAACATATTTACTTACTATTGGAGACCTTTTTCTTAGTTTTACCAGAATAGACATACATATTATATTTTACATGACATATATTTACAGGATTTTATCTGTAGTTCTGCTGTGCTGGGGCTGCAACGAATAATTACCTTGATTAGTGATATATCAGCCAGTTATTTTCTTAAATAGTTCAACACATTGTGTGGCTATAAAATGTACAACCCTGAAAAATCCTATTAATTTCTACTATTTTCACTGTCACTTTTTTGGCCGACCAGCAGTCCAAGACGTAAAGTTTATATTTGAGGAGGTCTAGGTTTATGTCTGAGGAGCCTCAATCAGAACTGGCTGTAATTTATTCTAGAAAAATGAAAGGCTGAAAGGAGTAACTGACAAATAATCGACATGCTGAGTAAATCGTGCGTCAGATTTATCCCAGTATAGGCTACAGTTGTCTAAGTATGATCCATTGAAGTTGGAAGAGACTATCTTCACCTGTACAAACAACAGTCTACAAATTTCATGACCACAGAAGTACATATGACATGTTATTGCATTTTTTGCGAGGTTGAATGCACTTAACTAAGGTTTAGGTAAACTTCACACCTCAGCTGTTTATTTTTGACCAACTATAACCCTTGACAAATGTAGTCAAAAGTAGCTTACTCTTATCCTCATACGTGTCACAACTACAAATTTCACAGGTCTGTACTTTTTCATTTATACTAAATCATAGTGAGGTGTGACAGTCAAACAGAGCAGAACAGTGTTTGACAACTGATTGTTAGTTGTATAATAGAAATGATGGTTATGTTGTCAACAGGTCAAGTCTCCAAACGAGGCTACTTTTTCAGACTTCATTCAGAGACCTGTTATATTATTTTTATGGATGCCAGAGATGCTGTAAGAAGTACATTTTGACCTGTACCAACTCTGGCTAATTAAAAGGGGAAGGGTATTATGTATTATAGCATTCAATTGTATTTTTTTTTTTTTTATCTTATAGTGCTCCTGTTATTAAACCATTTGAGAAAGTGCTGACATCATGCTTCGCTTACACAGTAGCAGCTAATTTTGTAACTAAAATCCACCAGTGATCAAAAGTAAGGCTGTGCTTCACAACACAAAAGCTGTCACAAAAAACTGCAGCTCGCACATGAGCACATACTATACGTGTTTCAGAGGAGCACAGCCTGAAAAGGAATTTTATTGTGTGCAGACTTTTATTATGAGAAGCTGTTTTGATTGTAACCTTGGAAGCATGCACAAACGCACCAACTGTGCTGGTGTCGTGCCAGCCAACAGGAGTACACACTTCAACCAAATTATGTAGCCGCTTGCTTGACTCCAATTTGGGATACGGTAAAGTGTTGTTAGTCTAGACGAGTGGGGCGTCTTTCAGCAGGGATTATCAAATGATTTTAGCCGGTCAAGAGCCTGAGAGCAGGTGCTGACTGTTAAGATAAAAGTAAAAGACATACCTGGCAGGGCAGTGGAGGGAAAAAAAAGAACAATAAACAGTGTATGTAATGTCCTACTGCCTCTGGGTGTGTGTGATTGGTCAAACATCCTGCTCTTGGGAAAACAGCAGCCTTGTCAAAAGAACCACCAGTGTAAATGGAGATAATGACAACAAAAGGTAAATCAATATTTGCACAGACTGGATGTGTGCATGTGTGCGTTTTATGTGGAAATTGGGATGTCAGTGTGTGGTTTTTGCTTCAGGTCAGGTTATACACAGTTTGCATCTCACAAAATGAGCAGCACAAAGTAGGACAGGACAGCCAAAGAATCACATGACTCTCGCCAATCACAATATTTATCACCTCTTATAAAGTATTAGTTAGTTGCAAAAAAGTAAAAAGAAAAAGACATTATTACCTAGTTTTCTCTTGCCAGATTTAGGCTATGAGTAATAACTTTTTGACGAGAAAAATTTTTGTTTACCAAGTTTATGTTAGTTGTTGCATGGGAAGAACATAGGTGTTACCACTTATATAATACTTGTGCATTTTTCTACACCTTGGTACTCAAAGTGATTTACAAAGCCTCACATTCACCTGTTCACACACACCCACTCATACACCAGGAGGTGGCTACTATGCTAATGTACCATGCAAGGCACTACTGGGAGCAATTTAGGGTTCAGTGTTTTGCTTAGGGACACTTCGACATTACATTACATTTAGCAGACGCTTTTATCCAAAGCGACTTACAATAGAGGTAAGATATGTGGACAGTGGGAGCCAGGATTTGAACCACCAACCCTTTGGACAACCCGCTCTACCAACTGAGCCACAGCTGCCCATGGAGACAGTCTTGCTGTCAATCAAATTGTTTAAGGGTCCGATCAACCAAAACCAAAAGTGAACATAAACATAAAAAGTACATTTTCGCACATCATTCATCTTTTTTTTTTTGCTAAACATCTGTATTTTATGAAACTTGGATCCTTTTAAAATACCACTTTTAGAAAAAACGATACAGCCGATTTTATCGATTGTACTTTTTACACCATAGCCATGCCTCAGACAAACAAATGTAGCTCAAATCTGATGCTAAAAGTGATATCTAAAATTTTTTTTTAAAAATGTATTCAATCTGTCACATTTAAAAAGACTATCTGTTACAGATAAATTACTCTTTATTTGTAATTTACCTGTAACAATATGGACCAAAAGTTGTAAATAACACTGTTAGTATTAAATACATTAAATAAAGAACTGTGATTACATCTGGTTTGTTGTTTTAAAAAATAAGTCAACTTTTTAGCTGATGCATAATAGTAAAGAGTCGTCCATGTGTTTACTAAGGCAGCCTGTCCATGTGGTGTCAGATTCTCATGAGACTTCTTAATATTTTACTCCAAAATTTACCTTCAGCATAGTTGAACATAATATCTAAAAGGTATTGGTCTACTTGATATCAATTTCTGCATGCTTCAAGTGTATGTGTCAAGCTTAAAAAATGTCTGTCCGTTTCAAGTCCATGTTACAGAGCAAAAATGTTATCTCCCAAAATGTTGTTATACATAACGTTAAACGTTACCTACTCAAATATGTGTAAAACACGCATGTAAGTTACTCTGCCTACATGACAGAGACTGTTGAACACGAAATGGATTTAAGATTTAAAGTTTTTTTACAGTTAATATTTTCTGTTCTAGATCTGCAAGAAACAAAGCAAGAATTTTGTTCATTCACAGGTATATTAGTTCTATTCTCCACTCCTTTAGAAACAAACTCACCAAACCTACATCCCTAATGCAAAAAATTTCACTTGGCGTAGATTATACTCTATGCAGTGATGTTGTCAATGTAATAATCACAATGATAACAATTTCTTTAAAAAAAAACAAAAAAATGCATAAATAAGAGAGGATTATTTTCTTTGAATGTCTAACTCATAATAACTGTCATCATTATTGTGCGCGCGCACACACACACACACACACACACACACACACACACACACACACACACACACACACACACTCTGTGTGTGTAGCCCTCTTTATTACCATCTCAGTCTTCCAACCGCTGCCATAAATTGTCTCCATAAAAGCATCTCTATTAAAAAAGCATTATTCCACTGTTGCCAACTTACTTACCTGTGAAGTGTAATTACTGTTCACACATCACAATTAAATGTGCATCTGTAGTGATGTACTATACAGAGACAACAGCGTAAAGCATTTGGAAAAGTTAGTTAAGGTCAAACTACTTCAGAAATGTTGTCCCTCAAACATTCCTCGCACTTTTTCAGGGCTAATTAACACATTCACATCCAGTCTGTTCGCTGACTGATCAGTGGGTGTAAAAGAGAAGCCAGTACTCACTGTTTTTACATTTTTACAGTTAGAAATGTCAATTTGCATGTGAAAAAGCAAGTGAATTATTGTAAATTCCCTCATTGAGAGACTGAAAATGCACTCTCCTAATGCTGTGTTTGAACATCATCACTTCTCTCTGCTCTTGTGGTGACCAGCTGTTTAGTGTGGCCACACTGAAAAATTTAAGATGCCTGATGTGAGAGCACTTAAGGAATATCAGAGCACAAAGTTGCAAGACCATAAAATAAAGCCATGGATGACACCAGCCTCTTGGACAAACTGCCTGTATCAGACTAACAAGTATTCATGCCTGCACTGGTTAAGATCTTGAGACCTCACATATCAACTATTGACTTAAAAAAAAACAAAAAAACAACTGAGAATCTGTCTCAATAAAGGACAGAAAATCAGAAACAAAGCAGAATGCAACTAAACTGGAACAGAGCAAAGCAAGAAGACAACAATGTTGTCTGACATGAATAGTTCAATTAATAGACTGTTGACTTCCTTTGTTTTATATTTATATCAATCGGATACAGCATGTTAAATGTTTCTAGTAGATCTCTGTAACATGAGTATATTTTTTGTGGCCATGATGAAATAATTGTCCCCAATTATTGTTCCACAGAAAAGAGAAGTTTAATGAACTACAGCAAACTATGTTCTTCATAAATCTGCTCTCATTGGCCTTCTCTGTATCAGAAACAACAGGCCCTAAGCTTCAAAATGATCAAATGCATAAATGGTTTTATACTGACTGGACTGCCTAGTGCAAAATTCCAAGATCCAGAGTGAGTCTGCTTGTACCGAGATCTAATGCTGTTTTTTTTTTTCTTAACGTACAATTAGTCACCAACAGTCTGAGCTGAGTGTCCAGCAAAGGGATCATGATGAACTGAAATTATTTTTCTACTTTATCACAAAATAAACATTACATTACAGCACTGCTTAGGCAAAACATCTATGGAAAACCAGGTTTAATGCACAATCATTTTTGATACCATTCATCTTGACACAAACTCCTATAGGTTAAAGTGGAAAAAAAAAAAAAAAAACATTTTCATTGCTGACAGACTCTGAAGAACAACTATAAACAGGCTTTAATGCACTCCTTAGCTGACATTAATGCCAGAGTACTGAGAGATAAAACCAAACAGCTGTAACAGACAGCTTAAGTTAATAACCCTCCAGAGTTGTACTAAAAATAAAAATTGTTGAGATGGTGTTGAATTATAGCATTCTTCATTTGATTTGAGCCACTGACTTCACACAGTGCAGATGTTGATACAATGACAATGCTACTTCAATGTATATCAATTATTAATGTATAATTATATTAAATGATGACGTACATGAGGACATTTTCTCTATCTGGACCCTCTTAAATCAATATTGTCAAAATTGACCCCTGAAAAGGAAAATAAGAAATAATCCTCAATTTTATGATTGATTGTGGTTATGTGTTCATTAATTCTATTGCCATTGTAGCATGCCTATATTGGCACAAGTAATATGTTTATGATGGAATGTACATTTTGTGTGTGTGTGTGTGTGTGTGTGTGTGTGTGGGGGGGGGGGGGTCTATGATTGTGCTAGGGGATTCAAGGACATTCAGGGGCTGCAAGCAGGTGGAAAATTGTTTTTTATTTATGTTATGAAACATCGAAATGTGTAATCTAATTTAATTTTCTTTGGCTAAAATGCATTTGATGATACAATGCCTGTTTTGTCCTGTTGACATTTTTCTGCTTTTATATTTGATATAAGACCAACAATTTTCCTGTCTCAACTGGACAATGAAGTTTATTCTATTACATTCTGAAATTGTTATGGAGAATAATCATTGTTGGGAAACTGACATGGAATCAAAAGAGCCGATAATTTTTAATGATACTCCCCACTACAACCTGACTGCCAAATTTAATGTAAGGTAATTTTCCACCACCAGTAAGCTGTGATGGTCATTTTTCAGTATTTTTTAATATATATTTATAACTGTAGCTGCACTATTGCCTTGAGATTCTCATAAAAATCCACCTCTTTTCAAAGCAGCCACCACAGTATCCCCTGTGCTTGTCCAGTACTATATGGCAAATTAAACTTTTATTCAAGTTGGCTCCCACACTGAGCCATATGCTTAGGACAGGAGGATAACGAAGAACAAAAACAGAGAAAAAGAGGTCAAGATGAATATAACAAGAGGAAAAAAAGACTTGGAAAGACACTTTGAACCTGAGGACACACGCAAACACACAGAACTGGCCTGTAAAGCTCTGATAAGGAAGAGAGAGGTTTGCATGCTGTGGGAGGACTTGACATCATGTGTGTGTACATACAATGCACTATTTCTGCTGCTGAGCATATCTAACACTGTCTGTCTCACTTTCTCCTTCCATATCTCCTTCTATCTCTTGCTATATAAGTCTCTCTCTCTCCCTCTCATCAAATATTCACAGTTGGTCCCATTAAACATTCACCACACAGCACTGCTACGTTTATCTGCCTTCCGCCAATCAGCCTCCAGCGAGTGTACTAGAAGCCCAACGAAGGCCTGAAAACGAAAATACACACACGTCGCCTGCCTTTATGGCAGCTTTTCAGAGAGAGAAGGGGAGATGATATGAGAGAACACTAGAAAGAAAGAGGAAGAAGTGAGAAAAGAGAAAGGAAGGAAGTGTTGGTGGTGGTGGTGGGGAAAATGAGACATATGAAAGATAAGAAACAAAGAAAATTCAATGGAGGAGGAGTCTGAGGGTCCACACTTCAGCCTTCGAACATTTTCAGTGAGAGCAAAGCAGCTTTGTGCCTCAATAATTCAGCAGTGGGACAAGTGCCGCCAGCCTCCCTCTTTCTCCCTCTCTGGTTTTCTGACATCACAAGTCCTTACCTAATAAGAGTGTAAAAATACACTCACTTTACAGTTCAACACAATCCCTGACTCATAATTGTAGCCAAAAATAATTTAAAGCAGTCACGCTCTACACATTTCTCTTGTTAATGTCATTTCTGAGAGGTATAGTGATTGTAAAGTGAAACAGCTGGTATCTACTGACCATCTGCACCCGGCAACCAGAACAGGCCACAGATAATCTAATCAGTTTTAATTCACGTGAATCGAACAAGGCAATATTGCTGAAATGTTTAACACAATACAGTAATCCCGATGACAATATTGCATTATGAGGAGAGCTGACATGCAAAAACGCCTCATACTGTAGTGATTTACAGATATTATGACATATGACATATGATATTAATTTAATATTTCATCTTAACTAAAAAGAACTGAAAAACGATGACATGAGCTTTTCCTGGGGACTGTAGCAAACACGGCTGTTCTTTAACAACAGGAGAATATGAATTACACACTAGATGGCATTTCTGTAGCACCACAATGCTTGATTTATGACTTTTCTCAAAAACATCCAGGTCTGAACACTGCATTTGGCCATATTGTTTTTTTTGGTTTTTTTTACATAAAAAACAGATCCAACTTCTAAAATAAATTCATTAATTACTTTGAGTTCCAAAAGAAATTAAGGTTTATTTCATTGTTTATTACTTGTTAAAATAAAGAGAAATCACATTTTTCCTACAACAAACTCTCATGATTACACAGACGTTAAAGAAACCTGCCATTAGTCGATCTGTGATTTAAATCATTACTGGTACTTTCTATAGATAAATAAGTGCTATCCTCTTTAACACTTTTAACTAGTATCTGTCATCTGCAGCGTGGCTGCAGTAACAGTTGTATTTTAAGATTAATGCATCAGGATGTTGACATGCTCAAAGGAGTTTGCACTACTATTATGATTTATTATCAGTCCTTGACCTTTGACTACAAATGTACTGTGCACTATTTAAACCAAAATCAAAACAACAATTTCAGTCTGGTATACTGAAGACTTTTACAGCCATATAAAGTAATGGTTTGGACTAATGCATGTAGATTTACCATAAAAAGACACATTACTTCTGCAATACACTATCATTTTGACCATTACTTCCTATGCATCTGGCTCATACATTCCCTAAAATTCACTAGCTTTACTATATTTGACTAAAACTTTTATGAGGGTACATTCACACTGCAGCCAAAAGTGGTAATAATCTGACTTTTTTTGCCCACAAGTGACTATATCTGATTTTTTTTATAGCAGGCTGAACAGCACAAATCCCACCACAGTCACATTTAAATTTTAAGGTGAACAAAAAGTTTAATGTTTGTAAATTTTCTTTTTTTGTGTGTGTGTGTCCTTTTCAAATACAAAATCGGACAGTTAAAAAAATCCACTGGTATAAGCTGCAATGACATTAACACGGTTAAATATGAGAGTGCCATGGCAATGGCAAAACGCATGCTCTTTCATATGCTCCATTGTTTGTAGTAGCTGTACTTCCATAAAGATTCAAGTACATTTGAAGCAAACTTTTGAGAAGTCACATAAAAAGTTACTTATTTGTGTTTCCATAATTTGGTTTGGAGTGAATGAAACAGGCTGCCTGTCATCATTTTCTCTCTTTTTCCAAAGGCAAAAACCACCACAGGCAAATTTTAAAAACTTTTTTTTTCCATTTCAATGAACAATTTCTAATTTTACAATGTATATTCACTACATTCAAGGAAATACATCTACTGCTGAGTTTCAAATCACACTAGTTAAAGCAATAATATTTGTCATATGAGTGCTTTATATTCTTCTACATAGATTCATGGAAGAAAACTGATTGAAGAACAATTGCAAATATGCAGGAGAGTGAACATTACACGGAACGAGGCATGTCTGAACAGGAATTGTGTGTATGGTAGTTTCATCATAAAAGAAGAAAAGTACAAGTATAGTTATTGAATTATATTGACAGAATAATTACATAACATTTATTATTATATTTATATTATATTTGTATTTTGACAATTTCAATGCTCAACTTGAAACTGAAGTGAATGTGATGCACTGAAACTTATAATTTACACACTCTGTTGGAAGTTATTTATGTGGTAAATCCAAAATATCTATTGAGACCTTTTTGTTATAGTTTCAGCAGCTCTGTGTGACTTGTGAGTAGGTGTGAAATCAAATACCAGTACACACATGTGCATTTACTATCCTGGCAGTATTCTTTTACTTGCATTTACTGTAACTCTCATATTAGTGCACTTACTGTAAGATCATCACTGGATGTGGTAAAAGCAGAAGATTAGTGATGACGCTGAGATCCATAAATGGAAAGCTGGAATGCAGATGCTGACTGAGCAAAAGTTAATGCTGACTTCCTTCTGTCGGGTTAGATATGCAGAGTTTGGACCTTACACAAAGAATGGCAATAGACGAGAAACTGTATGGACACTCCTGTTATTAAATAAATATGAAGGATCATGTGAATGAGATTTAATCACATTTTTGAATTTCTAACCCACACTACTTTTAATAATCATAAAAAAAAATGATTCAGGCTCTGTAGGAAATGTCCACAAGTCATTCCAAAGATGTGCAGGCATATGAGAAGCCCTACAAAGAAAACTAACATAAGCATACACACTTCCCTTCTTAACTTCTGCTTCCCACGATTTTTATCTGCCCATGACGGCTGCTTCATAGTACTTGTCATTATCTACTTCTATAAATTGATGCCTTTGTGTCACTACTTCTTATCTACAGTACAAATACAATGTTTGTACAGTCAGTAGTGTTCGACTGCAGTGGCATTTAGTATTTGAGCACTCAATATGTTTCAGCGCCAATACTGAAAATACTCAGGTGAACTAAATTAATATTTTAATATTTCTTAAACATCCAATGCATCCAGCTCTATGATGCAAATTTACTGAATGTGAGTTTCTGAGTTACTGAACAAAAAGGCAAACTAAACAGTCTGTCAACTAGAAAAAAATATCGCTTTAGAGTGGATGCAACACTTTTCTGCAAGAAAGGCTCTCTTACCATTTATTCTATTCTTTATCTTATTGTTCTGACACCATATTACACACTGTTTTGACACTAGATTAATGCATGTACGTACTATATACAGTATTTCTGTCTGTTTTTGGTGTTACGCCTAAATGTTTTTTTGTTCAACTAGTCCAACCATTATGGTCATCTCATTTATAAAATGCCAATAAATAAATAGGTAAATAACACATTTCATTTGCCAAAACTACAAGTATATACCTGACATGTACTGTTTTGTCCAACACTTCAGTCTAAAAATGGTAGGAATCATTCATTCTCTTTTGTGGTTTTTATAAACAGATAACAATTAGGTGAATGACCTACTTTTTCTATGACTTTATCTGTTATCAAAATTTTCAAATAAACTGAATTTGACCCATTAAACAATCATATCTTGGAAGTATGAAATAATTCAAATGTGGCTCATCACTTAGAAAAAACTGGAATAATAAAAACATGAATGCATTGTTAAGCATGTTTTCTTGACCATGTATTTATGGTGATGCCCACATGTGAATGTCAGTGGAAGTGACAGACCACGTGTGTGCTTTCGTTTGAGCGACTGTGCGCTTGCATGTGACGCCACACGACCCAGGCATAATTGCTGACCTCACCGCCAGCCAATGTGCCCTCCCCGAACCACACAGAGCAGGGCTTAATCCCGCCTACGCACACATGCACATACACACACATACACACACAGTTCTCTAGACGTCGAACCACCAACGGTGCTATGTCATGTCCAGTGTGTACAAAGACTAAAGGGACAAATATTCAGAGATCTGAGGTAAACACACATGTGTTGGCTGCAGCTTTAAAAGGTGCCAAGGAGCAAGGCACTGAAGGTCCAGCTGCTGCAGCCCTGCCACAACTAGACCTGTTCTTAAACAGCCATAATGCATGAAAAAGTGTTTGTAAGTCCATTTTACATAATCTACATGACTGTTACTGTAAATAAAAGGCATGCTTTTCATTACAACTATGTTATCTTGAGTACACACTGGCACTTTTCCCCTAACTGGCAGCTTTTCTTTTAGCACAGCAGGCATGAGGAGCATGGCTGAGGCTGGAGAATATGCTCTTGGTGTTTGTGAAAAACACATTGGCAGTACCAAAGCATTTCAGCTCTGATTAAGGGCACTGCACGCTGGAGGTGAGACCGTGTGCAAGCAAATGTGTGCAGACTTGCATTTCACAGTGTTAAACTGTGTCCAGACAGGCCTTGTATGTAGATACTTAAGTGTGAGAGCTGTTAAGTAGGGAGGAAATGTGTGCAACTGAGTGTGTGCTTTCAGTGCGAAAAGACGTTGCTGTGATATGTGTGTTTGTGATAACTGTGACCACAAATCAGACACACACACAAGTGGTCTCTATGCCAGACAGCCTATGGGATGAAGAGTTTCACCCCCGCTGTTGCCGGGGTTACTGGCTCCGGACCACTGCCAGCACAGCCCGTTACACAATAAACACACATACACACACCACATCAAATCGCCTGGTGAGAAGGGCTTTTTAAGATCTTTCTTCAAATCAATCTTGTGTTTACAGGAACAGGGAGGAGGGAAAGAACGATGTAAAAATGAGGGGAAGACGACATGGGTGGGAGAGAAACACAGCAATTCAGTCTGCGTCCCTTGGGGAGGAAAACAGAGTAATCAGTCCAGAACTGGCCCTGATCTGTGGTTCACATCATCACTCAACCTTTGGTGGCCGGGTCTGATACTTAGTGGGAAAAAAGCTGCAGAACCCAGACATGAAGAACAAGACATGGAAATTTAGTTGATGATTCACTGTCATACAAATCATTATAACAGACTATTTAATTTACTTTTTCTGTTTACCTTGTGCTACTATTGTAAGTATGGAAGATAACATGGCCAAAAAGTTAAATACAGATTTGTTTTAGTGTTAAGGACAACTGACAATTAAAACAAACAAAAAATACAACAGAAAACAAGTCGCATAAAGAAGCAATTACAAGGATGATAATGTACTTTATAAATTAAGTAATGTGTTTAGCAATAAACAGAGAAATATATTCACAATTACATTACAACAAACCAACAAATTTGCACTATAGTACTTCATAGGTTAGTTTTGCCACCATTGGGCAAAAATCCCATAATTACCTTAGTATACTGAAATTTGAGTGACCTGACAGGAAGCAAGAATCCACTATCCACTTCAGTAGGAATCAGTAGAAAATTCCCCCTGTGATGCAAATTTTGTTTAAACTCAGGTAGGGGGCTTAAATACATGATTCACAGTTGTAATTACAGATTTCCTATCATTCTACTCCTGCATTCAGTTGGTCCACAAAGTCTTTTCTTTCCCAGCAGTGTGGAAAAACACCAGTTTGTCTAGATTTATATTTAGTCTTCTGTTTTGGACCAAGAGGAGAAAAATACACTATGAAGACATGCACATTCTAGCAATTTTTCCCCATGATTTCACGATGATTGCATTTTTCACATTGGTTGAGAAAAGTAAAATCTTCATGAACTGAATTACTGTGCTACATTATCCTCTTATCCTATACACTTAATAATAGTTACATGACGCAAATACACCTAATGAAGAAAGGTCATTTTACTGACTCCAAAATATTACCAGTTAACCACCTCAAAATAAATATTTTATGGTACTAATTCTCCACTCAGGCAGCAGAAGGCAACGTTATTGAAAGAACACCATTACAATCTCAAACAGTAGAAAATGATGTTAAATAGTGATGAATTATAACATTATTTTAGCTTCATTGAATGCTTTGTCTAAAGTGTGAATAGAATCTATCCTATCAATGAATGCAAAATGATCACAGCCTATTCCGTGACAAAGTCAAGACAATACGACAATACTGATCAATGTTCAGAAACACAAGACATGCATGAGCAAATACAGATACATGAGACAAACAAAGCAGGTAAAGGAACCTGGATTCAGCCACCCAACACAAGTAAAGCTCTGACACACACACACACACACAGTATGGCCTGCAGACAAATAACAACGACAACAAATCTGCCGTAAATACTGAAGCACAGGTGGTGATATGTCAGTAGGCAGTGTGACAGTGCAGCATGTTGAACAACCAGCCCAAACAATAATGGATTCTAAGATATTTTGGATAGATACTTGGGGAAAAAAGCATCCAAAAATATCAGTTTCAATTATAAACATGTATCACTAATGGTGATTATGAATGATTTTCTTTTTTCAAATAACACACCACCATCAATCATTTATCAGCCGTCAAAATACATTTTCTGCTAATCTGCTATTCATGTCCATCCCACCCTTAATTGTGTCCATACCTGGGTGCCCAAGTGTCTTGTGACTGAATTTAACAACAGAAAAATTGTCTAAAAAAATTTACAAAAACAATTTTCTTCTTTTTTAAATGACTTCAGAAACAAACCAGCAGATGTACACCACTAAAACTGACAGCAAAAACAACTGAATGTTGTTAATAATCTGCAACTACACAATCACAACAACATTTATCCAACACAAATTTGGGCTGTAAACATTTCATCAGAGGTTTAGTGCCAATGAAGCATTGCACCACACCTATAACCTATGACACATTTGCAGAAGTTGTGGTTTGTTATTAAAAGGCTGCGTAACTGCTGCTGCATTAATGGTAGGTTTACTGTTATATTCTAACCGATCCCATGATTTTATCACATTAGCAAATATCTAGTCAAGTATTATAAAAAAAAAAATACTAATGATGTAGCTGGTTGTGGCAGGAGTTTGTGTTGCAAATTCTTTCATTTACTTTTTTTTACGCAAATGAAGCTATGACGCCAACATTGCTAACATTCATCCTGAGGGTGTGCAGCACAGGCAGAGGTCTTGTTCCTTTACAGGCTGTGACAGTATAGCTTAGTGAGGTTTCATTTCATGCAATACAGGTTGGTTTTGAAATGCTTCTCCAATGCATCACAAACTGTCACAGTGAATGATGACTATAAAGATATTTTCGTGCATTCTCATCTGTACTAGTTAATGTTAAAGAGGTGGAACAAACAAGTTTGCACTGTCAAAGTCTACTGCCAACGTTAACCCTTAAAGACCCACAGCTATTTTGTCACAATTTCCGGATGATTATTTTTCTTTGTCTCTCCCAAATGATTTATCATCATTTATTATGATATTATTCTCAACATTTTGCATTGTTCAGTGAAAATCAGGTATTTTCCTATATTTAATTTACTGATCGAGCAGATGTTCTAAAAAAGCTCAGAGTAAATTCAAAGGTTATTCTAACAAAACTGAAGAAAATGGGAATTTTACAGCAACATACATCATTAACTGGGCATAAAACAAGTGCCTCCCTCCACTGACATTTGTCAAACTCCATGGGTTTTACTGGTAAATCAATACTGTAGAAGATGACAGTGTTTCTACCTTCACTATGGAGCCTCTGAACGTCCAAATGGGTCATACCTGATGACTATGACAGGATGACAAATTGCATTTTACCTCAATTATGTACATGCATTGATAGGATTAGTGGATCAACAGTTATTAAACATTTAGTTCAGTACAATGTTTTTGTTTGGTGGTGGATGTTTGGGTTTTAGGGGTTGAGGTGGAATGTTTTCTTGACTGCTCCACAATGCATGAATTGACACTAAATCAATTAATACAACTCACATGTCAATTTTACAACACAGACTATGACATTTAATCTCCCTGATCTGTTGCATGATTGGCATAAGTCAAAATCAAGCACTTAAAATCTATTTTATTATGGGAATGTAAATATTTTATGTACGTTTTTGGAAGGGGAAAAAAAATTAAATCAGTACATTCAGCAGCACTACACCTGGAAAATATCCTGTTCAGATTTGTTTTCCACAAAAGGTTGACTCACCTGGGTCTGTGTTGACAAAACCTTTCTGATATTTACGCATGTTTGTTGCGACATCAAATTTCTTTATTGCAATCACACCTCTGGTTCAACCAGTAGAGTTGAGATGAGGGTAAAAGAATAAGCCTTAGGTTGAGGAAAAGTGGAATTATCATCCTATGAGCTGCAGTAACAGAGGAATGTAAAGGTCAACACGGTGCCCTCACTTGAAGACATTTGACAGAAACCACCAGTAACCATAACAAACCAAAAATGGTTGCGAACAACTGCCAAAGCTCACTGAACCTCACTGTAAAAGTCCTCCAACTTCAACCACAGCGGCTCAGCTCTGCCAAGTGTGTAGCCTCCAGCTTTTCAGGAATCTCCACTGACAAGGACAAGACACGGAGGCTGGCACACAGCTCGTAAAGAAATAAGATAACAAGCCTACAGCTGAACTTATTACACTGAGCAACAGCATGGACGCCGGCCTAATGTTGTCAGCTTTCAGCCTGCATTAATTCAACTGTTGACTGTAATGTTGATCCACACAACACCGTAAACAGTGTGCTTACCTCTAGCTGAGAGCTTTTTTGTGTTTATAATTTTAGCAGCATACTCCTGGCCGGTGGACTTCTTGACGCATCGCCGAACGACAGAGAAGGCACCCCTGGAGCAGAAGACAATGGATCAGTGAAAGCACTTTAATCAAAGAAAAAAAAAAAAACAAAAAAAAAAACTGTTCATCAAAGACGGTGTGAGTTACACAGAAAGTGCACGACTTGACACACACTGCTGGCATGCTAGAGCCACACAACTAAAGAGGGGGTAAAGGAAGTTACATGCATAATTGATACTGTCTGATATACTGTGTTTGAGATGTGAGAAGAGGTCCTGGCTACTAGTGCGTGACAGGGGAGGGAGAGGGCTTGTTGCATTGTGAAAGGACCCAGTCATTAGCTTACAGGAGGAAACGTGAGTAGGGCTTCAGGAGAATGAGTCCACTGAAAGGCAGACCTAGAATTAGCCTTAACATTTAACAGTGTGCACTCATCTCGCTTGCATTTTGCACAGAAGCCTCCTTTAAAGGCTGTATTGGTAGGTGGAGCAGCTCTATTAGCCACACGCAGAGATTAGATGTTACAAAGTGGCTTTGTAGCGAGATATGTGGTTAAACCCCTGTATGGAGGCGGACTGATACATTTATGATAACACAGCCAAAATGTGCAGCCAGCGACAAAAGCCTGATCCATTTTTTTTTTTAATAGGGGAGGGGGGTTCACGAATGCTGTAGCCTAGGTAGCCCCGCAGTCTGCTGAGAAGTGCACATAAACAGAGATGAATGACTGAACAGGAGCCGGAGGATGACACCGGCCGCTGGCTCCGTGCACACTACCTACCGACGTGTGCTACCTGGAGATAACATTACAAACAAGTTACTCCTACAAAGCGGATGTTTCACGTTTGTTGCCTCACAAAGACAGGCAGAACGGTGCGGTACAGGCTCGTATACATGTTCCGGATTAAAATGCAAGCCTCTCTATGGGGCTAACATGAACCTGGCAGCAGCTTATTGTTGCTTATCCCCCCCCTCCTTTTTTTTTTTTTTTTTTTTGACAGCCCCTTGTCAATACTGAATTACCCGCGCACAATGGCAGCAACAGAGAGAAAAACGTGCACATATATATAAATATATATATAGAGAGAGACTGAATGCAACAAGAGCAGCAGCAGAAGAAGAAGAGGAGGAGGTGACGGTCGCTTACTTTCCGAGTTCCTCGTACAGCTGATATTCGTCTGTGAATCTGGTCGAGGTTACAACTGTAGCCATGTTGAGCGAAGTGGGGAAAAGGGGGTGTATCGCCTCCTCGCGCTTCAGTGGCCGCCTCGCGCAGGTTTCGGGAGGAGAACTCGTGAAGGCAGAGAGAGGGGGAAGAGGCTCGAGCTCAGAGAGGAGCAGGGAGTGGGAGGAGGGGGAGGAGGAGGAGGAGGGAGGGAGGAGAGCCGAGCAGTAGCTGTAGTAGTAAAGATCCTCTAGAGTGAAGAGCGCCCACTGTGAACTGAAATCATTTACATCTGTGTCGTGTCTCTTCCACATGTAAGTTCTCTCATGTATTACTTTGCATTATCTGTCCGTGTTAACGCTGGGTAGTATTTGCCTTCAGTATTTTAGCAGTGTCTTCACATGGTACTTGTTTTTATGTATTATTGGTTTAACATTTGCCTGTTTGCTGTTGGCTGAGTCCTCCTCTGAAGAACTTAACAGGTTCTGACTGTTTTCTACATACTAACTTTGAATGTTGTTTTTGTAAATTACCCATTTTGCATACACCTTACATATTTACATACAGTATTGCTTGATTGACATGCACTGTCTTTTAATGCATGATCAAATACACAAATGTGAAGCAATATCTTTTTTACAGGTGACATATTTTCTATTTACTTTCACATGTTCTTTTCTGGTTATTTATTTTTATTTTTTTTTTAGATCTTAAACCAGTTTGGATCTCACAATTTAAAGATCAGTGTCCAATGTTGGTTAATAATGGAGAATCTACTAGAATACTGAGGTGCCAATTTTGGGTCCCCTGAAACATGATCATGCTGAGCGTTTGCTACAAGAATGTCACTAGAAACAATCCTTTGGAGCTGGGTGGGTGGGGGGTAGGTCAGTGATTGTCAGAGCATGCAAAGTGAAAGTGAAACTGAAGACACTTTACTATTCCTTCAATTCTCAGAGCCCACTCCACTGCTGTATGGCCTCTAAGGGAATGCTATAGGCCCCATAAATCTGTCATGTTTACCCCCCTTCATGGCACCTCAGTAAGAATATAATATATTTTCATCCATCCGTCCATCTAACCCTCCCACCTCCTCTTGCTCCCCGTGATTAAGGCTTTTCCAACCCAGTCAAGAACTAAAGTTTGTCAAATATGTCCTAGGTCTACCCTGGCATCTCCTCCCATTTGGGCACCCTTCAATCACCTCAGCTGGTTCCTCTTGATGTGGAGGAGCAGCAGCAGCAGCTCTACTGTGAACCTCACCCTGTCTCTAAGAAAGAACTCAGTCACCTGTGGAGGAAAGTCACTTCCATCACTTGCATCCATGACCTTGGTCTTTCTATCACTACCCACAGGTCATGACCATAGGTAAGAATAGGAATGTAGATCAACTGGCAAATTGAAAGCTTTGCTTTATTTTCATTAGTGTGTATGGATATAAGAGTTGTTTTCTCTACATTAGATTGAACTACTTTAGAAGAAGTAGTTAGTGTTTCTTCACAATCTCCAAATCCACTTCCTCATCCTCTTTATTCCCCTTCTTTTTTTTTTTTTCTTTTTGCATTGCTATCACCTACTGTGTCTGCAGACCAGACTTAAATCCACTTGTCTAAAAAGGCTAGGTCATTGGTTCTCAAACATTTTACAGTGGAGTACTCTCTGAAATCTATTTTTTAGCCAAGTACCCCCAACTCTTGTTTCAGCATTTTTGATTAAAAAAAAAAAAAAATTAAATTAGGCAAAATGTGTTCCTAATAATAGTAATAGTAATGAATGGATCATTCAACAAAACTAATTACTTAGCTACTCAAATTAACTCATTTTGAATAATATGAAATAGAACTGTTAAGATATTACCAATGTTTAAACAAGGTGATTGATTGATAATAAAATGATTACATGAATGTATTTATGTGTTTTATATTTTAGCAGTAATTGTCATGATTTATTTTGTATTGGGTACATAGTGACTTGTTTAGTGTATTTTTCAAAATAATTTCAAGTACCCCCTGGGGTACTTAGAAGAAGCCCAGGGGGTACTTGACATTTTACGTGTACATGTACCACACTTTGTGAACCCTTGGGTTAGGATATTCAGCTGGTATTATGTACTATGTACTTCAACTTCACTTCTAAATCGTATACACTCAAACCATAAATGTGGTAAGAAAATCGAAAGTAAAACTTGAATTAGATTTGCACTAAGTAGCTACCATAACTTAGCAATTACACAACATTAAGACAAGAAAACATCAATAGCAGTCTAATGTTATAAGATAGTAACACAGCAAAAACAGCCACATCTACTGTAATGAAGGTCTAAAGCTGGAGCATGAAATCTCTAACAAAGCCCATTGTTATTTTAACTCAAAGCAAACAAAAACACTTGACTCCTCAGTACGTCTTCTGAAGTTTTGCCATTAAATTTACATTTGTCCTTCCTTTCAAAAATCATGACCTGTTGTTGACTAGCTGGATTATTCCGAGCCAAAACTCTGACTAAAAGATGGGGTAGTGACTCAGGCCTGTATATATTATTATATATTCCTCTGGCCTGTATAACTGCCTCAGTTTATTTTGCTGCATGCTGTCCCTTGAGTTGTGTATGCATTTCTGTTATATGACAGCAGAATAGATTTTATTTGGTATAACAGTCAGCTGTACAACATGAAAATAGTATGAATCACATTCCCTGTATTACAGTATAATGTCCTTCTGTGTTTTTCTACTTCTCTCTGTTTGACTTGGTGCATTTTCCCTTTGTCACTCTTTAATAGTAAATAGAATAAAACAGTAGAGACACATTCTACAGAGGAAGAGACTAGGGTGGCACGATGGTGGAAAAAAAAACTGGAAAATGCTCATGACAATAATAGCTCTGTTGTTGGAGTGTGAAATTTCAATTAAATTCAATTTAACTGACCGCATTACTATTTTTTTTTTTAATTTATGGAGCCATTGTTCAGTGCCCACGGTGAAGACTTTTAGTGGATTGTGTGGGGGTATTTGCTAAATTAAACATATAAAATTGTTATCGTACCAGCCAAATAGTATATGAGCAAATTAAATACACATACAGACAAATATCACCCCCTCTAGAGCAACATTTAAGATGAAAAACAGATCAGTAGTTGTGTATTTCCCTGCCATGTCTTGTATCGCTGTGTTTGATGCTCCAAAAATAATGTGGGAGTGAGAGCTCTTCCTGCCTTCGCCTTTCAGTCAACAGAGTAGTGGTGGGATGGAAGCCACGCGAGATCTTTCCTGGTGTACCAGGAGCTACAGATCCAGGTTCAGTTACAACATCCTATTCTGTCTTGTTAGGTGAATGTGCACAAAGGTAAAGCTGACATCAGAACAGCGGATAACAGCAGCCGTGTCCATGGACCAAGTCATGTTGTGAGATGTGATGCCGCAATATTTTAATATTGGTGCTACAAAGCGTTGAGCTGCATGACCACTGTGCTCTGTCTGTGGTTGTCAAAACAGAACCTCCAATAAAAGCAAATCCTATCCACTCAGGATTCACTGTTAAAATGTAGTTTAGGCTTTTTATGAGGTAATGTAGGTCACATACAATGGCATATTAGGCATTTTGTAATAAGAGAATTTAGTGGACGACAATAAAAGAAAAAGAATGAAACAATAAAACAGTAAAGATGAAAAGCATACATAAATTGATGCATAGGTATGAATATATTAAAACAACCATCTATATCCAGCTGCTAATCAGTGTAAAATATACTACACATCCTATATTGTTATTAAAACTATTTTTGGATTGCCTTTTTAAAGCCTTAATTTAGCAGCTTTTGTTGTGCAAACTGAAAGATGCATCGTTTATTCACTGAAGAGGGACACATCTGCATTCAGGCTCATCTGTAGACATTTGTTTTTCTGCAAAACATTTATATTATTCCATAAAGAACAGATACAAATTTGTCTGGGTTATTGTCTTTTTTTTTTTTTTTTTTTTTTTTTTAGTGTTTTTATATAATAACGAGCTACTGTGACATTGCGCTATGTCAGCAATACCCTTCACAGCCAAATGCATAAGCCACCCTGTGTCTTGTAGCAGTGATGATTCAACTGAATGCTTCTCAGAGGACAGTCAGTATAAGATTGGACATTAACGTATAAGACAGAAAATATGTTATGTAATAACCTACAGCTATGTGCCAGTTTATTCAGAGATTCAATATCTTATGAGGTGTATTAATAATCTATCTTGATACTTTATGTAAATGTATGTGTGTGATTAATATATACCCTCTTATATTATGAAATGATACTTACATTCCCTATAACCTTGATGATGCTTTGGTTGTTTTATATACTATAAACCTCTAAGGTGAGAGATGAGAAATAGACTTGTCTCATAGTGATTCCAAACTTTGTCATCTGGAACCCCAAAAGAGAAATCTAGTGTCTCCCCAGGACCCAAACTTACAAAAATACATTGCAAATTGCCATAAATCTACATTTTATAGACTCTTGCACTGTAAGTCTTTTTTTTTTTTTTTTTTTTTTTTTTTTTTGCAGTTTTCATCTTGTTTCATGTTTTTCATTATTTATGCTTCATTACTTTATCACTTGCTTTCATGAGATGAACATTTATAAATTGTTCCAAAGGACACTTCTCTTGTGTTTTATGAAAATTAATTCACATATCATATTAATGCTACATATTCTCTTTTGCCAGTTGGGGAGACCTGCAACATAAAATATAATAGTACTTGACTGCCAATATAAGTCCTATTTGACAATCCTGATTTTGTACAGCCAATAAGTGGTTTGTTTCACAAATACTGTATTATGTCCAAGATTTCCCCACAGTATGGTAAGTGGACTGCATGTATATAATGCATTTTCTACACCTTCATGGTGCCCAAAGTGCTTTACAAAGCCTCACATTCACCCATTCACACACACACACACACACACACACACCAGTGGGCGGCTGCTGCCATGCAAGCCGCTGCACAGACTGGGAGCAATTTAGCTTCAGTGTCTTGCTCAAGGACACTTCAGGCCAGTGATTGAACCGGCAATCCTTTGGTCATTGGACGACCCGCTCTACCAACTGAGCCACAGCCGCCCACAACATAGGAATAATTAGCCATAGGTTTCCATCTGCATGCAGTCACATAAACTAAATTAAAAACCATTCAATGTTCGTAAAGTCAGGGCAAATTACACACACAAAAAAACACATACATACATTATTTGTAATATAAGATTAATTAATTAATTTTGTGTATAATTCTTGTACATACTGTGTGTGTGTGTGTGTGTGTGTGTGTGTGATGCATTCATTTCATATAGTTAACTGGAACTGCACATTCTGATCATAATTCATCTCATGTACAGATATTTGCATTTGATCCTGTAATATTACCCATTTGATGAAGGGAGCTTTAACTCTTTATTAACCGCCGTCATAGATTCCTCCTGCTGCCTCTATTCTTTCTCCACATCCACTTGTTCAGTTTTCTCACCTCTCTGAATTACCTGATCATTATCATCCACCCGACACAGCTGTTCGGTGATTAACATTACTATAAATAGAAAACTGTTGAGCCACTTTGTTTGCCAAATCATTAACGCTGCTATGTTGCCATTTCTATTTGCATGCCCGTTCATGTATGTTACCTTGGAGAGAAAAATAAAAGTATGTTCCTTCTGTGGGTCTGTGGTTGGGATATTTCTATTAAAAGGTGCAGATAAAATAGCACAAAGGATAAAACACTAATATTTAAGACAGTAAATATGTTTAATAGGTTTAAATGTAAACATGGGTCTCTGTTCTCTGCCTGGTAACTGTGAACACTGTTTAGAAACCAGTGCTGATGATTAGAGCGTCTGCAGAGAGCAGAGGAGCAGTACGACCACTTTCTGCCATAATTACAGTGAGCCGCCTCGATATGAAAGCTTAATTAGTGAGGGTGCAGGGGTACCTTCATATTAATTGCTGAATTGCTGTGTTTCTCTGTGACGTGCCTTTCAGACGAGCATTGGATAAGGCACACGATGGCAGGTTGAAGGGTGGGCAGTAACATCTTTAGTTTGTGACCTTTTGAAAGAGCAGAGTGGAAACAGTGGCTTTCTTTACTTAAGATAACACATTTATATTATCACAGTTAAGGTGAACCTTGTGGAGAAAAACCCTCAGGAATTTGCAGAATCATTTTGCAATATATTGTTGTACATTTGTTAAGATAAGATGTTTATTTTTCAAGATAATTGGACAGAGCTGTGCGATTTTCTGTTGCTTGTGGCAACAAGTTGTATTAAGTCATGCAGTCAATGAGTGTCATAAGGGTAATTTATTCTGAAATAAATATAAAACAATAAAAATGTTTGGAAAACAAAATAAACAAAAAAACACCCTCCCACTGTTATCTAACCTACCTGTGACTATAAGCTACACTCAAAGTTAGGCCAAAGATCGATTTTAAAGATCGATTGTAATTAACACAAAAATGACTAAATGCACTGTTGTCCCACTGTTTTGTATACCAATAATTCCATTAATCTCTTGAATTTTCCTTTAGCACCACTACAAGGGTCACAATTGATTAAATAGCAACAAAATGTGTCCTCTCATTCCAAGAATATACTTTTTGTTTTACCACATATTAGAATGGTAATGGATGTTACTACTACTGTCTTAGTTGTAGACACTGTATTAGATCACCAACATATTCATATTTGCACTGTGGACCCTGGCTACATGCTGAATGATTTACTTTTTAATATTTATTTCAAATATTTTACACCATAGAAAGGGTGAGGGTCATCCTAAATGAAGTAAATGAATTATGACAGGATTTTCCTATAGCTTACAATGTAAACACAAAGTTGAGCCATGCTGTTAAATTGCATTACATGACAAGGTGTTTAATGTGGTGCTGGAATTTGCAATAAGGGTGGCTCTCAGTTAAGCCTTGAGCTCAACTCAATATGCTCTAAAAGCTGAAGCTCCCAGCAGTGATGATACAGAAACAGCAGTGTTGTGGAGTTGTTGAGGCCGAGGGGGAGTGACTCATCCGACAGGAATGTTTTCATCTTGGCTCGTGGCTGCTCTACGTATCTCTGGCGAGCCTCTGCTGCTCTCCGCTGTCACGCTGACCAGTAACATCACAGTTTGATCACTCAGAGGTGTATGTGAAGGAGTGACTGCTGCTGTCATTTCTTGCCACAGTATCTAGGGGTCAAACCATCAGTCTCATTTGCTGCTGAACTGTGGTGAAACATTTTTATCAAATGTCATTCAGTATTTTTTATATATGTATATTTTAACCTTAATAGTTCCTCATGGACATTTTACGACACTCATATTTATGTAAGATTTATGTAAATGTATTGCTGGCTTTTATCAACGTCTAAATCATCACATTATCCTGAGCTGACATTTATTAAGGCTATATCAGTGCTTAATGGTTGGTAATTCACAATATATGATGTTGTTTTAAATGCATCCCTATTGAGACAGTGTTATCCCTATATATAGGCTACAAGTAGGGGTTGGTTTAGTTTCGAGTTTGAAAAACTGGACAAATTAGTCAAATATGGAATATAGTTTTCTTCAAAACAGTGACAAAGGCCTAGATTGCTTTTTTTTTTTACTATCCCACACCACTTTTCAAAAGAAATTAAAATGATAACTTCAGCTGATTATCCAGAGAAGATTTTGACAGCTCACTCCCTCCCACGTACTGCATAGCGCTACTTTCATGTTTATGGGTTTGTGTTTCTGCAACATCTTCTCCATGATTTATATCATGTGACAGTGCCTTACTTCTGCAAGCTAAGTTTACAATATACTGGGAATCAGATGTACAGGCTTTGCTTCCACATAAGTCATCCTCTGAAGCTCCATGAGCAATATTCTCGCCTCTGTCTCTCACAGTGGTAGGAGTAACATATTACAAAAGTAATGCATTAGAGTAACAGATTACTTTTTGCTGTAATGCGGTAGTGTAAGGCATTACTAACACATAATTTAATTGTTCACATGAACAAAACAAACACACACACACAAAAAAAAACAAAAACAGTAAGACTGTAGAGTTTAAGGAATCCAAAAGTTCTGGTTCCTGTTCGTGTTCAGCCAATGGGTGAAGATGACAGAAGACAGTGCATTGACCATATGGACATATGCTCATTATTTAACCCTAACCCTGCTTTACATAAGCTAGTTTGATCCTAGTGATGAGCAATAACAAGGTAAGCTAATGTTTCTATTACTAATTAGAATTCTTTATCAATTTCATATGTATTTACCAGTGCTGTGCCCCCTGTGTGAACATGTAAAACATTGGGGAAAAAAATGCAAGTGTTCCTGCTGGGATTTGAACACCATAGACTAGAAAATCAATATGTTAGTGTGATATATCAGGTGTCCCGTATATTGGGTCGTTATATTGATTTTTTTTCCCAATATGGCCGTCAGCCTTAATTTTGTCTTGAAAGCTGATATTTGGTCAGTAGTAAAATTTATATTATATGTTTGATCAGGCACCTGTGTGGGCAGCAGTTGAAGTTTAATAAATGTTAAAGTATGTGTTAATAATTAATAATTTTATTTATATTGCTGCATTAAAATCTTAATTATCTGAGTATTTCAATTGCATTTTACGGTCTGTGTGCTTTTAAAAATAAAATGAGCTGCATATATTGGCTGAACAAATGGCTGAACACTTGGCTTACAAAAACCCTGTCAACCTCTGTTGTAGATAGAGCATTACTACAGCATTATTTATTACAGCATTAGTTAGTGAGCTATTTGTCCACATGCATTTAGGGGTGCAAATTTATGTGTCCCAAGGTTCTCCTATCGCTTGTATTAGGGTTAAGGATAGGGCACGTACCATTTAACTCAAAAGTAATACAGGAGTCATGTAATGCATTACAATTCTGAAATAGTAATATTGTAAGATAAAGAATTACTTTTACATAACAACAACAAATAAAGTGCTATGGATTACATTTTGGAAGTACCTTGCACAACACTGATCTCTCATCAGATAGACAAAAGCCTTCAGTTTGGTATTATACACTGTAGTGTCTGTTATCAAGTGTCGCCCACTCTGAAAACTGTAAAAAAAAAATGGAGATTTAAGAATGCCTTTAACTAAATTACCCTTTCTTTAAATAATAGGGTTGATTGCAGACAGAAAATTCTTCAATCCTGGCATATTTTCCAACCTTTTGCTTATTATTACATATTGTACTTTTCCCGTGTACAGAGCAGCAAATTTTCTAAATGAGACGCCTTAATCTATTTCACAAGTGGTTCTAACATGACAATCTCATGCAGCCACTGGGGAGATTTCTGTTCACTCCTACGCTTTTTTTTTTTTTTTATTATTATTATTTAAGTGTATACCACAAAGCTCTGAGCAAAACATAGTTTATATTTCTACCTCAATCTTCGAAATGATCATGAACGAGTGGGTAGCATGAAGATCAGAATGAAAAAGGACAACAAGAGAGGTGGCCTGAAGAGAGGCAAGAGCGCAAAGCTGAGGATTATAGTGAGGGAAGGAGTTAGGAGGAGGCAGGGGTGAGCGCTGACCAGAGGGGGTAGAAATGGACGCTTGAATATTCATTAGCAGGCCGCTGGGGAGAAATCTACAGCATGTGTGTGGGATTATTGCTGACACTCATACCTAAAAACATCATTATGTTATTAAATGGTTACATGTTGAAAGATGTAATGTGAAGACAGTAACTCACAAAGCTGGAACTGTTGCATGTTTTGCATGAGATAAATCCACCTGTGTCGGGACACTTCTGGACTTTTGTTACCCATCAGCAAAAGCAGCTCCACCAGAGGACAGATTTGTCACATTTCATCCGACAAAACTGAACCCAAACAATGGATTCACAAATTTAACCACAGGAGACGTACAGTATGATTGAAGTGTCAAACAACAGGGACATGATGGGCTTCAAATATGTGTCTGAAATAACAACAAAGACACAAAATAGTCTAAGACAAAAGCAAAATTTTACTTAACTCTACAGGAGCTGAGATCGGGGGGGGGGGGGGGATTA
>JAPSES010000097.1:3183275-3222704 GCA_029822895.1 Maxillicosta whitleyi | reverse complement strand
CAGGGTGTACCCTGCCTTCCGCCCATAGTTGCTGGGTTTGGCTCCCCCCCCCCCCCCCCGCGACCCCGAAAGGGACTAAGCGGTTGAAAATGGATGGATGGATATTATTATTATTATATTGAATGGTGACAAATGTAGAAAAATATGCATTTTGAGGTCACAACCAATTGAAAAAGAATAGTTGTAGTTATTTAAAGGTTAAAAAAAATATAGTGATAATCCTTTCTGATAATTCCTTTCCTTGGCTGTTGAATGCTTTCAAGTGTGGTAAATATACAAGACAGCCTACTCCATGATTACTACAACTGTTACAGACAGTTACGGTCACTATGACTTTAATAGCCTCTCCTATTAAAGCTCTTTTGTAGCTGCTAATGCTACTTCCACTGTGATCTTCCCGTCTGCATACTTCATACTATAAATCTCAAATGAAAATCAAATAATCCTTGTCATCTCTCTTTTGTTTCTTGATACTGCTCAATTAATACAGTCACTCAATGACAATTAGAGCTGTGCAGGAGCACTGAATCCAATCTGACCATGGATGAACATCCGGTGTTGTGATGAGAATGTGTATCGACCGGAGGGCTCTTAGTCCTCACCTCACAGGCCATCTCCTTCCCATAATGCTGAGAGGAAATCAATGCGTCAGATATGAGTCCATTTCCTAAGTTGTAGAAGCAAACTCATGTTGCTTCACCCTATGGGAAATTTCACAGGCTTTTTGGCCACAGTGAAAGGGAGGCGGATGCAGGGGAGATTAAAATCTAAAGCATGAGACGAAAAGATGGGGATGAGGTAAGAATGAGGTAGACAGAGAGGGGTGGGGGGTGAAAAAAATATATAGGGTTAAAGTACTGGTGGGAAGCAGGAACATATGGAGGGTGATATAATACGCAACAGAAACGGAGAAATTGAGTAAAACACGGGTCATGTTGGAAATAGTGAGACAACCAGCAATACTGCACATGCAAAGTGGAGAACACTCCTCTATCTGAGAGTAGAGCGTACACTGTAAACAAAGTGGCATAAAAAGAGCAGTCACTTTGTCTCTCTGTATGTGTATGTCTGGGTCTCTGGGTGTAGCCATCAGTTTGCCTCAGGGAAATGCAGGGAGACATGAACTCCGTTTTACCGCTAAGATGGGGGAGGAGAGTAAGGAGGGGTTGTTAAAATGGAAAGTGACAAATATCTTCTTGTGGACTAGAGAGAGCGAGGGATTGTGTTCTCCTCTTTACTGTTCATGCTGAATATATATATAAATATGGTTGAAATGAATGAAAGCTTATGTTATGGCTTTTTAAAGTGATTCAAGCAGAGATATGGTCCCTGGGTAAAAAGAACATGACTTTATTAAAATACAATCAAACAATTTAAAAAGACTTTTGTATCGTAATGTGAATTGTAATTGTGCAACTTTTGTGATATATGCTGTAGTGTTTGTGGGTGTGCAATAATTGCTGAATACTGGAAAAACGTCTTCCTGCATCTCTGCAGAGGGCAAATAGGTCAGAATGTTGGTGCAGGGAAAGGATGCAACTCATTGTCCATTGTAGTCGTATATATGTATGTAGTGTGTAGTATGTCTCTGTTCCAACATGTGTGTTAATGCATGTTGTGTATGTTTGTGTGTTTTGGAAAAGCCAGTGGTGCAGAGTAGAACAGAGTAGCAGTGGGTGTGATTTATTCATGGCAAAGAATAAGTGAGTCACTCAATCTGGAGCCACTTTGTAGAGCTGGAGCTAAAGTGGGGAGTGTTGTGTACGCGAATGTTTTTGTCAAAATTGGTTGTCTGAAAATGACTTTCAATTTTCAATCCTATCAACTAACATAGAAATAAAGAGTACCATTTTGATATTAATAATCTGAGATCTAGGTTCTGTGGTGCTTATGAAAGTCATATCAGAAACATATGTCTTGTGAGTAGAAGAAACTAGCTTGGATTTAAAGGACCAGAAAGTTGCAATTTTGAGGAAAAATAAGCATATTTATCAGTCATCAGCACATAGAAGAAAAAGAACTATCACTGATATCCAATAAAATTTATAAATATATTATTTCTCTTATTTTCTTGAAGCTATGAGATCTACAGCGTGGAATGTTTTGGGGCATTTCGGTAATTAATTAGTAAGTAATTTTTTTATTAAATCAATCAATCAATCAATCAAATGTTATTTATATAGTGCCAGATCATAACAAAAGTTATTTCATGATACTTTACATATAGCTAGAGCTGGTCAAAACCAGACTATCAAGCCAATTTATAGAAACCAACAGAATCCTCCAGGAGCAAACACTAATGACTGGTGACAGTGGTGAGGAAAAACTTCCTTTTTACCAGGTATTATAATAATAATAATAATAATAATAATAATAATAATAATAATAATTATAATTATAATTATTATTATTATTAATTATATGCTCATTTATGTATCATGCAAAATAAGAAGTGTTGTGTTCATAGGATATCCAATTATGCCACTATGTTCCTGCAGGAGTTTATTACAGGACAGATCTTGTAGGTGGGGGTCAGGAGGTATTCAGTTGGTTGAAATTCAATCTAAATATGAAAACATTGAAGCTTTAATGCAATGCACCTTTATATTATTTTTATTTTTTAATTAATTGCAGGATAATAACAAAAGGTGAGAATATTTACAGTAAAAAATGATATATTACCTAAGAATGCAAATCATGTATAATAGCAACAGAAAACAAAAACAAATAAAATACATTAAAGCTGTTGTATAATTTTCACACAACAAATAAGCCTGTGTTAATTCAACACCATAAAGTGCCTATATGTGTCCACACTATGCGGTGTAAAATTAACACAAAACATAATTTTAACAAAAACACCACACACAGTGTTGTTTTAAATCAATGTGGTGTTAATACAACACCAACACTCTCTATTTAACACTGACACCGACTATTTAACACTCCCATATTTGCTGTTCATAATATTCATAATATTCTTCTTAAAATAATCATTAATGTATCGAGAAGGCAAGTGTTTATTTCTTGTAAATATGGCAGCATTCACTAAATTATAAATCACTGATCATGTAATTTTTGTACTGATGATTCCTGACATCTTTAGCGGGTCACTTTTGGCCCGTGGACCGTATGTTTGGCACCCCTGCTCAAAACTCTGTCTCTACCTGTGACCTGTGGGGACAAGATGATATGATAAGTCCCTGTGGATCAGTGTGCGTTCAGGCCAGAGTCCCCACCTGAATATGGAAACAAAGAAGATACAGGCACAGTGTAATGTGACTCTCAGTGGTCCAAAGTTATGTCGGCGTCTGTCTGATACACCAGTGGTTCTGTCAAGCGTGGGTTTTGAGACATCACACAGACAGCCCTGAAGGTGACACTGATAGAGACCGCAGCTTTGCTTCTCCTCAAATACTCAGGGATCATCTTCCACTCGGCAGAAACACAATACACTGCTTATTCTTCTCACCTTACCCAGTGATGGACTGACAGGATGAGACTGAGGGGGTGGGTGTCCACTTGGGCTCATCACATCAAACAAAAACACCCACACCACGGACACTGCTGGCCTTATGTCAAATTCACAAACTCTGGGTAAACTTCTCCTCCTCTTCCTCCTCCTCCTCCTCCTCCTCTTCCTCCTTGGCTGGACAGCTACTTCTTATCAGATGTTTCCCCTGAGGAGACAGAGTGCTGGGTTTGACTCATCAAAAATAGAAGAGTTTAGAAGCCCAGAGTGTGTGATGGTACAGTCAGTGGAGAGTGCCACCATGAGGACTAAATGAATAACACATGCACGCAGATATTCACGCTGACAGTGAAGCAATTAAATAAGCCCAGATTAAACACAAATCTAATCATCTTAAATTCAATTTAACAGAACACGAAACATTTACTAACTAACATTTGAGAAACATGCTCCTAAACATCCAAATCAATCTCCTTCCTACGTTGGATGGTATGACTCATTCTGACAACAATCTAACCGACATGCAATGGCCTCTTTTAGACCTGAAATTTGAGTCTGCTTGTCAAACCAAAGACTACAAACAAAATCACCTCTGCTCACTTATTTAGTGAAATCTGAGAGTTGAAATGTAAACGTGCAGCATTCGAGAACCACTACTCCACTGTGTATGTGTGTTGTTTTTGTGGGCAGTTAATTATTTTTTGAGAAAAGATTGTTTACATGTCACTCATGTAGTGAGTTGATATGCATAACACACTCATATTTTTATTGTTAATGGCTGCATTCTATTTTGCTGAAATGAAGGTTTTAGAATTGTTCATATGAATTATTTTCTATGGAGCATATAAGGGTAATATTATCAATGAAACCTATACTTTATAACTTAACTGCTACTTTTGTAGCAGTTCCAAAATAGCTTTTCTTAACTAATTTATCATCATTTATTGTCACATCATCCTTTGTATTTTATGGTTTTTCAGTCTAAATCATATATTTTCCTATATTTAATTTACTGATTATGTAGATTTTCATAAAAGCTGAGGGTTATTATATCAAATTGGAGAAATCTGAAGAAAAAGTGACTTTTTCAGCAAAGATACCTAAGACCTGAATGTAAACAAAGTGTGTCCATCTACTGTTACTGATCAAACTCCATGTTTTTTACTGGTGAATCAATGTTGTAGAAGATGACAGTGTTTTCATGTTCATCACAGAGCCTCTCAACGTCCAAATGGATCCTATCTGATGACCTTGAAAAGATGAGAAACTGTATTTTACAACAATTATTTACATGGATTGATAGGTTTAGTGGCTCAGAAGTTATTAAACATTTTAGATGAGTGGATGCTGCTGGTTTCCAGTGGATGTTTTTGTCTTTATGGGTTAAGGGTAGTTCAACTAGATCATCTTGTTTTTGTGATGTAGGTACTTCAGACCAATGAAATTGCATAGCTGATGCGAAGGGTTTTTTAGCACATATTTGAGACAGATGGTGTGCACAATTGTTTGCAGGTGCGTGTATATAAATGAGTCACTGGTGACAGCACACAGGGGTTATGAGGGGCCACCTGGCACGATGCTGCCTCTGTGTCGTGAGGCAGATGACAGAGGACTCATCTCTCCCAGGACTCCTGCTGTCCTGGGAGAGATGAGGAAGGAGCAGCACAGTCTGTCACAAACTGAGGTCAGAAGTTCACGGTGCAGAGGGGAAATCATGCTCTAGGCTAGAGGTACAGAGTGAGGCAGAGGCAGACAGACAGATCCACAGACCCAGGGGCCCGTCTGTATTTCATCCAGGCAGAAGGAAAAGGACAATGCTAATTGTGACAGTGAGGGTTTATAACTTTTGGGAGGAAATATAACCCACAGATGTTGTGCCATTTAAATGGCAGCAGAAGGGAAAGACATGACCCCACCATCATCTTAATCATCATCATCATCTGTGTGCATGTTTGAATATGCAAGACGCAAAATAGTAGTGCTTCAAATTACTGCTCAGTTATAACTAGATAATAATCCACTAATGTAATCATCAGTCATAATCATGTTTTAATTCTAGTAACAACCAATGAAAATCCTTGGATATAGAATCAATAACTGTAAATGTGAAAATGACCCTTAACATTAGAACAATATCAATCTTCTGTAGTTATTGGTAAGAAAGTACATATATACACTAATATCTAATTATGTAATAATAGCAATATTTTTAAGTGCCTAAGTGAATATAACTCACATACCTCACTTTTTTCCCACCTAGATAGAACACATAACACTACTACAACATACATACCCATTGGTTGGATGTTTTCTAATTGCATTGATGTCAACATACGGGATCCTGCTGCCTCTGTGTGTGCTTTAAATGGTCAGGTTACACTGTGTTGTTCATTAGCGTAAATGTGGTTTCATTTTCACCTCAACTGTGAGACACCTGGCAGTGGTGAGTCCTGCTGGCACCAAATAATACTTTAAAGGGTGGTAGGTGTGTGCCTAATGCTGCTCAACAATCATACTCTAATAACAACAATAATAATAATAATAATGAAAAAAAAGAAAAGAAAAAAAGACATGAGTGAGAGCCTATACATATGTTAAAGGGTAGAGGAACAGGTAAACGGTAATATAGGAGTACACCAAAATAATTAACAGGTCTGTTATGTCTCTACCCTACAGTCTGTATGCCTTTTTAATCCTCCAGTTCAATTTGTCACCACATCACAATGAGCATATGGATTAAAAACTGTACAAATATATTGGAGCCACCCGGGGAAAGCAAAAATGTCACATTCTATTCCATATGGACTTTGACCTTTTTACATTCTTTGTGGGGCTGAAGCTTTTTTTCAATTGCTAATCAGTATTTTCACAACTCTGCAGCTGGGGTGTTACAGTTAATGAAAACTAAAATAGAAGTATAAACCTAAAACAAAATATTTAAAAAAAAAAAAAATAAAAAACAAAAAAAAAAAATTTAAAAAAAAAAAAAAAAAAAAAACCACTACAAACTAGAGAAAAAATACCTGAATTCTGTACACAAATGAAAAAATATGAAGTAATGTAGATGTAAATGATTCATGATGTTCAGAAATATCTAACATTATACAATATGGAGCCTCTGATAAACAATAATTTTACATTTAATTTTGATGTCATGTATTAGCTCATAGTAACAGAAGAACACAATAAAAACTATGCTAAATCTAGTCAATTAGCAAAGATAAAATTAAAACTACTAATGAATTCATCAATCTAAAAATAAATACATATCAAATTCCCAACTGAAGGACTAAAAACTAAGATCTAATAAAATGTTCAAGACTGTAAATTAGCCTTGTACAATAATACAGAATTTGAATTTTACGTCTGAATGCACAGTGCCAGGATAATTTAGGATCACTTTTCCATCAAGGACTAAAATATCATCTCCAGGAGGTAATACTTTTAACCACTAGAGGGTGTAGTTGCCACAACTGAACTGAACTGAACACACAATGGATTTTCAGACACATATTTTACACTTTACAGCTGTAGCACAGATCTGACTTAATCACATTCAGTTTGTATCAAATAGCACTTATTTTCATTGCATCGTTCTGTCTGATACTGTCTTCAGAAAGTGACTGACGTGTTTGCGAGTGTGTGACCCAGGACTGATCTTGGTTGCTATCCTGAGGTCTGGAGACAGCTGCAGAGCCAAGCTGCCAAAGGGAGCAGCTATCATTGGTATCCTCCTGCAACATTGATAATAGCAGCATTGCCTTTCTAGCAAGGGGATCATCAGCCTGTCAATGCCTCACACTAAAATACAACATAGTTAGAGCAGGTTTATGTCCTCTATAGGTGCCCAGAAAACACTGTGCATTAGAGATGATTTCACACCTAATCACAAAATCAGCAAATTATGTATGATAAGACTTGTAGATATTGCATAAAAATGAAGTTTAATATGCCTTTTATTAATACCTCTAATCCTTAATTACCTTTGTCTGCAAGACTAGAGGTTTTTGAAATGATAAAAGTAACATATGAATCCATTGGGTTACTTTCTCATTCCATTCAGCTTCTGTACTCAAATATCTATTGCATTTGATCTCAGGTGATATGTTCCAAAAATTTGTTAATTTGTTAACATTGCTGCTGTAGGACTCTTTTTGCTATCATTGTACGTTCCTTATTATTACTCAGATTATTCCTTCTACAATTATCCATAATTACATGTTTAAATCTATCTGGATGTGACCACAAACACGCTACTGTGTCTGTGTGTAAAATGTTTTTGTTCACACTCTGTCTCTTTCCAGCTGCCAAATAGTTTGGCTCAGTGTGAGAAAAAGGTGTGGTCTAAGTGTGACAGATAGTCAGGCTTAGAGGTAAATACAGTATATGCACTGGTGATGCACCAGAGTGAGTAATATTATTATTTTACTGTGACTTTTTGCCACAGAGACCCTCAGATCCAACTGGAACCATACATTATTCCATATACAGTCCAATAACTGCCCATATACATGGACAGTTTAAATCCACATATCAGTGTATAAATGAATTGTGAGTCTTTGTTGTGAGGCATTAGTCATTCTGTGAACACAGTGGAATTCTAACTCAGGACACATTTCAGTGTAGCTATGCAGGCAACTCATCAAGAGCTTTCATAAGTATTTATCCTAAAAGCTCTGTGATGACAGGACAGAATGTCTCCAGGACCACAAGAGATGGCAGGATACAGCAGCCTCAAAAACTGGAAATAAACACTAAGATGTTGACAAGGAGACACATTCAACCAAGTCTTAATCATTTCAATCATATTATTATAGTACCATATATATATAACAGTACTATAAGGTTTGGATGTCATAGCATTAAGTACGTTAACATGGTTTATATGCTGTCATTTGGTACAATGAAATGAAACAGAACTGAACTTTGCTGAAATAAAATGAATCTAATGGAGGCTTGAATGGCAATAGTGACAGGTTTATATGAGTTTGGAGGAATGAGCTGTAATTCTCTTAAAGGTTACAGGTGACCTCCACTCTGTAGAGACAGATCTGAAACTGTGCCATTTGGACGTTCTGAATGTAGAGTGTTCCCCTGGTCTGCAGAGGAGCAGCGGTGGACGTGGTATCCTATTTTTGGATGGGATATCAGAAACCCAGTGGCATAGGTTTGAGTGACAGGACAAGTGTTTCACTGGTCCCTCCCCTCACTCATCTGGGGCAGGCATTCCTCAGTGTAAGCAGACGCAGTCCCCCTCCCATCATATTTCTCTCTCTTTCTCCCTCCCTTTCCTCTTCGCGTATGGGTGGGCACACAGAAGTGTGTGTGTTCAGGTGTAAGCGTTGGCCTTGACGCTGGACTCAGACAGAAGTCGGCGCCCGGACAGTGTGGCAGGCATAAACCAGGTCAGAGCTCTGTGAGGGGGCCCTGACCACCGACCATGGGGCCAACACATTGAGGGCCCCCAGACGCAAGAAAAGCAAAAAGAAGAGCAGCAACAAAGAAAGAGGAAAACTTAAAAAAAAAAAAAAGAAAAGAAAGAAAGTGAAAGAGAGACAGAGAAAGAAAAACAGCAGAACAATGGTTGCAGAGGAAGTGATAATTACTTTGTCAGGTGGAGCACCATGGGGCTTTCGTCTCCAGGGAGGGGCTGAACATCAGAAGCCACTCCAGGTGGCAAAGGTAAGACAGTCACACTGCAGAATAGACTGAAGGAAATGTTAAGTCACTGAGTCCTTTCAAGGCTTTCTGCATGGAAACTGAATGTTAGATTGAGTTGGTTGTTCAATATAACCATCACCCTAATGCTATGGAGAAGTGAAACATCAGCCGATATATAATAGGTGGAGATTTAAGGAGCTGTGAACAAAGTTGAAATGGAATATTGGCTGCCATGCAGGTTGGTTTGGAGCCTGATTATGAGTCATCATCTTGTTTAAGAACTGTCTTCATGCAGAGGCAGACTGATGAGTGACTGGGTGAACTTTAAACATCAAGATCAGATTGAAATGTAGGCCAAACTTTAAAATATAGAAAAAATAACCCAGAATTATAACACTATATAAATAAACTGACATAGTGTGGCAAAACATTTTTTTGTTTATAGCTACAGGTTGTTTTTCATCAATGAGAGGATCTTAGGATCCATTTAACCACGATGGATAAGATGATCCTATATGACTCACAGTGCATTAAATATAAATGAATACAATGAAATAAGGAAGTACTGTGGTAACAATATGCCACATGGCTGAATTAGTTCAATACCTGAAGTCAGTGTGGTCCACACCAGACATTTATATTTATATAATGATTGAATATCTCTGACCACCTGTGTTATGTTTAGTTTGAATAAAATGTCTACAATTAAAACTATACTTTGAATAAAACAAAAAACAGAAAGAAAGACGGTCATGTGCAGATTGTCTCAGCTCAATTTACTCCCATTGAGCAAATTGTTCATTGAAAAGAATTTGGTGTCCAGTTTAGGCATTGGAATTCTGCTCTTCATCAAGTAAATGTGGATGTGACAGCCAAACGGCCTTAAAAAAAATCATAGGCCCAGATATGTGGAGCCAGACTTTCCTCTGGAAATCTATTTAATGTAGAGAGATCTTATTTCATGATAGGATCGTGTAGATTTTAATACAACTGCAAAGCCTTTGCCATTTATACAGACATACATACAAAGTACATTCAAAAAGAATTTAAAAGTGTTGATTGAGCAAAAGCACTTTTCCAGTTGGCTATATTTGGCTCAGAAGCAGCAGGTCAGCAGGTCAGCCAAGGTGTGCATTTCAGCTCAGCATTCAAAAATGTTCCTCATACACTATTTTAGTGCAGGCACTACTCTGTATCTTGCTGCTCAGAGACGTACGTATACATTTTTTCCTGAAGGTTCACGTGCTATAGAAACCTTCACTGTACCTGCACCTGCTCAGTCAGACATAAACTATAAACTGATGTTACCGAGATGTGACTAAGAAAGAAATCCAGGCAGGAAATAACTAGTGGTAAAGATAGCACTTAAAGGCCTTCAGTCCAAGTCAAAGCTGGGGCAGTATGATTTTATTTTACCCATCTAAGTAACTATTTTTTTTTTTAAAGGCATTTTACTTAAAACCAAGAATGCCATGATAGTGCTGGGGGAAATGTCACGGGGTCATCAATTTCAGTGTGATTTATAATAGAAGTAAAAAAAAAAAAAAAAAAAAAGCATGTATGTAAAGGTTTTGAGACTCCATCCGTATTAGTATTTTAGTCCATGTTGGTCGAGTCCTTGTTCTGTGTTGCTGTTGCAGAGTGTTGTGCTGTACCTTTGAGGTCAAAACGTTTATGATGGTGCGTTCCATAATGCAAAGTCAACATGAAGATGCCTTGGCACAGAATGTATAGATGAGAGCCAACAGGACAACAAATTACCTTTATGTCAGTGGACAGCTGTATCTGTCTGAACATCCAAAACTGCATGCTCCTTCACCCCTGAGGCCAGAGAGGAGTAATCATGTCAGGTTTCAGACAGTCCCATCCCTAACAGGTGGAGCACTTTGGGGCTTCACTGAAAGAGCTATTCAATGTTAGGGAGGCACTGGGTGTCCTTTATGTGTGTGTGACTGTGTGCTTATTTATATGAGTATAAATGTGTATGGGCATTTAAAGGGCATTTAAGTGTTATGGCTCGGTACCCCATGGCTACCAAGTGAAAGAATAACTTGACATCCTCTACCACATGTAGGCCCAGGACACTTTGAAAGACTTAGCGAAATGGAGACCTGAGATTTCATTACAGCCAAACCAGAATAGCTAGAAAGAAAACTAATTAGGTCAACCTTTTATCTTTGAATTCTGATATATAATATGCTTTGAATAAATGACAGTGCCCTTATAGGATGCAATCAGCGTTGCATTCATTGTTTCTGTATATCTATTATGGCACACACATTGAAATAACTCACATAGATCTAAAGTAATATTGAGTAGACATGATGCCACAGTCCTGACAGACCTGAGGCACAAATAGCAAACACCAAATGAAGATGGTTGTTGGCTGGCATTTGCCTGTTAAAGTGTGTGAGAGTGCTCCACTTCAGCTGGCATGTGTGTGAAGCAAGATCAAACTGTCAGGACAAGACCTGCTTTATGTCCATCACCAAATCACCAAAAAGTCAGACATGATAGAAAAACTGTTGTGCCAGCTTTCATTTTTTATTTCTTCAGCACTGAAGGCTGACCACAAAATATCTCTACAGCTCAGAATCCATGTTTCTCTATTATTCACTCACCCAAAGAAAACCAAATAACATATTGAAACAAAAGTCACAAACTTTAAATATGGTATTACATAGACAACACAGAAAACCTCCCCGAAACACTTTTCAAGTAAAATTAGCAATTAGCTTGACCGGTTAGCTTAACTAGCTTAAATAAGTAACTTAATTTAATTTAAATAAATTGAAAACAAATATGTGATTCAGATTATTTTTCAAATATGGTTGGAATAATTCCATGATTTGACCCATAATTCTGTAAATTGAAAAACGTATATATCTGTGTGTGTTTGTATGGCTCTTGTTTTGCTTGTGCAGATTCGTAAACGTAGCAAAGCGTGCAGGGCTGGGCTACGAGAATCTGATGAGCTGGTGTCCATAAACGAACAACCATGTGGAACGTTATCCCACGCACAGGCCATGAACCTCATCGACAGCACCCCAGGGACACTTCATATCCGAGTCAAAAGGTGAGAGAAACACATACCTGTACTGGTGATCCACCTACTGAAACAGATGAAAAGAAAACTGTCTTATGTACAAATACTGAATGCTGACACAAAACCAACACATCTCAGTGTGTGAATGACACTATTACATTATATCCCTAATAAAAATAAACAACTGCATCCATATTTTTGGAAATTATACTGGAAAACAATCAAAAATATTACCAAGTGTATTTTTCTTTTTTCTTGTCCTAACATCTCATTACACTTAAAATAAGACCTAATCACCTAAAGAGTAATTTTTCAGTGAGATGTAAGAACTTATTTTTAGACAATAGATCTTGAAAATCTTATTTCAAGAAATCTTACTATGATAATTTTCACTTGTTCATTGGCAGATTATTTTTTGCTGAATTCAAGCCAAAATATCTGCCAATAGATAAGTTCTTACATCTCACTGAAAAATCACTCTTTGGGTGATTACGTCTTATTTTAAGTGTGACAAAAATACACTTGGTAAGATTTGGATTTTTTTCCAGCGTACTCCGTAATAACACATTTGATGTTACTCTTTAGGTCTCATCTGTGTGTAAAACCCTGTGGTTGTTTGCAGAGTGCCTGCTGGTTTCCAGTCCGTGGTTCTTGTGACCCGTGCCCCATCACCTCGTATAGACAAAGAGTACCGAGCTGCTCTGCGTGCCATGTCACCCAACCACCCACAACACGCACCTGTCCGAGAGGTCCACCGTAGTCAGTCTTCCTTAACCAGTGGACTAACATCCCCACCAGGGAGCGAGGCGTACTATGGTGAGACTGACAGTGATGCAGATGTGGCAGGCTATGAGAGGCAGCGCAGACAGAAACGTCGCAGCCCCAGCAACTCCACTCCTGCAAAGCCAATGGGACGAGCATCTCCTGAAGGTGGAGAGACATCAGAAATGAGTGGCTATGACAGTGCTCCAGATGCCCACGTTTATCCCCCGTTATTAGATGGACGTGGAGGCAATGGAGGTGGAACAGGGAGCTTACCAGGGGTGGCACGCAGGGAGGTGATTTATCAACCTCCTGGTCCAGGAATGTGGTCCTCACAGACCTCCACTGAGACCTCCTCCATCATCTCCTCAGCCGATGACCAGGGGCCTCGGGATGTAGCACAGGAAGAGGACAGCGGTTTCCTGGAGCCATCAAATGTGCCACTGGTGTCCCCTGAAAGAGCCAAAGAAGCCTTGATGTTGAGCTCTCGCAGCCAGCTTGTGCCTATGGTCGGGCCTGTGAACAACCCCATTGATGAGGAGCTCACAGTGACCTACATGGAAAAGGCCAAGCAAGCCAGTAAGTATGACAGGACAAGAAACAACACAGACAGATTAGTTCCTGACAAAGCTATATTAGCAATATTAGCCATCGCATATATTTATATGCTATAAAAATATTTGTGAATTTATACACCACATGCGAATGTTTGATTGATTTGATTTTATGGATAATACTTTTCCTTTTTATTCTGACTTCAAATAGAGTTTCTTTTAGGATTGTATGTCGCTCTGTAATACCTTTATGTTTTATGTGCTTTATAACACAGTATAGCAGGTCTGAAGTGAAAGTGATAACATAACCAGGGGAAGGTTTTGTCAACGATATGGTAATATTATAAATTATCTACAATGAATATCATTAATTCCTGTTCAACAGAAGAATATTTAAGTCTCCTCTGAAAATGATGTAGACCATTACCCCTATAAAATAATAATTTCTTTAGGTGTATAGGTTACTGCACAGTAGACTTAATTGAAAATAGATGAGAATGTGTTATTGTAAGTGTCTAAATAGTTATAACCAACATTCAGAAATGCAAAATTCTGTTTAAAGACATTCAATGCCCTTTAAAACTCTCTCATCTTTCAAAACCCTAACAATATTTCCTACACACTGTGTTTAAGTACAATGTCCTAAATGTCTTATGACTCCAAATCATTATGTCCTAATCATATGATCCAGTCAAACATTATCAACTCACATCTTGCTTTATCATAAATTGTCCAGTGTGAATGAATGGATGACAGCTCCAGCTACGTATGTTAAAAAGAGCATGACAGGTACAGTTTTCTACGTCTGCTTTCACTTCTGTGTACAGTAACACCAGTGTTCAATTTAGTAGCTTGGAAAAGCATCTGCAGTTGCTTTTAGGTGTCAAGTCACAATGCAGGGTCACTCTCATTTTACCCTTCCTTGGTTCTCATTATCCTTTCACTCTGCTTTTAGTTTTGTCGCTATTTCATTTGCATTTTTATCTGCCATGCTTCAGGTACAAACAAATTGTGAAATGTTCTTCTAAATTTAATTCTTTCACATACACTAAAATAATTACATGGCAAGTCAAGGATCTGTATTTATAAATGAATTTGTTATGTTAGAAGATGTGTAAACAGTTTGCTATAACACAAACAACAGTGAATATAGTGACAGAAAAGATGGAGAAGACATATACTGACATTTCCAGCACCTTCTCATCTGCTCATTGACCATAATAAGTCTGGAGGAAAGGCTAGAGTTGAGCTATTTGAAGTCAGGGTTGTCTTAAGAACTTACAGTTATAAATCCTCCTTGCAATAACTGCGTTCATTTTTAACAGGCTAATGTACTAATTAAAGACACTGTCCTAGACAAATTAAGAACTCCCTTCACATACTTGTGCTTTTTAAGGACATGGAATTAGGTTACCTATGATAATAAGCTTAATACCATAACAAGTTAGAGGATATGTAGTGGCTACCCTTTGAAGTTCTCCTTCTAGTCACCTACAACCTGGGACTTTCCACAAGCTTGGAAATGTATTCGGTTAAGTTAGATGTTACAAAGCATAAGACTATTAATGTGAAAATGTATCCTTCACCAAGCTAATGCGAGAAGCCTCAAGCTTGCCTGGAATTTTTCCGGATGGACTCCTGCAGCAGGATAAGAGACGGATGCCTGTTAAAGACATGGTGGTCAACATGGGTTTAGGTGCTCATGTCAGAGCCTCTTCCTGGTTTAAAGGTTAAATATGTCCATTTCTCACTACACAACAGTACACAAAAGCTAAGTAAGCCATGAAAACATTTATAAGGATTATCATTTATTATATTATTATTTCTAAGGATTTTTATTTCTTCTAATTGTGTCATATTTAATGCAACATAAACATTATAATAGTTAAAGCCACTATGGAGTAATCATAATAACAGTGTTTTTTTGTTTTGTTTCTTGATCTATTGTGTTTTTAATAGCTATGGCTTTTACACCTTGCAGAATTGAACCGAGGGGAAACACAGCAAGATAAGCATGTAAAAGAAGCCAAAAGCAAGTGTCGAACAATTGCATCCCTGCTGACTGATGCTCCCAACCCTCACTCTAAAGGGGTGCTAATGTTCAAAAAGAGGCGACAGCGCTCCAAAAAGTACACCTTAACCAGTTTTGGCAGTGTGGATGAGGATCAGTGTCTGGACTCACAGGAAGAAGATGGAGTGTTCCCTGGCAGTGAGTCAGAGTTTGATGATGATGCTTTCTCCTCAGTTCCAGACCCAACTTGGGATAGTGACTATATAGATATGCTTGAGAAAAGGGCAACAGCTGGTACAGAAGGTCGTGGGGATGGGGCAGAAGACGCTCCTAGCCCAGGACTGAGTGACACAGCAGGAAAGGGTGCTCAGCTGTTTGAACAGCAGAGGAAGAGAGCTGCAGAGCATGCCAAAAAACTGCAGCAACAGCAGGCATCTCAACAAATACAAGTCCAGGAGCAGCCTGAAATGCATCAGTTACATGCAGAAATACAACCACAGACACAACCAAATCTTCAGCCGCAACAGATGATACCACCTGGTCCTGTGGGCCTACAGCAAGAGCCACAGTCTGTGCTTAGTCAAGCTTCAGTTTTAGGCCCTACTGCAGTCCATGGTGTTTCAAGTATGGAACTGACCAGTATGATTATAACACCTCCAGCTATGGTGCCAAAACCTGCCACTGTTCCAGTGACTGTTCTTAGCAGTCCTTCACCACCAACAGAGACACCGTTGCCAGAACTACCAGCCAGTAATGTGCTAAATAGAACTGCACGTCCCTTCACACCTGGTTTCATCAGCATCCGAGCTGCAACTGCTCCAGTAACGTTCCGTCCAAATGTCACAAAGACAGCCCAGAGGCCTGCCTCAACAGCTGTTGTGTCACCACCATTCTCCAGTGCCACTGAACTAAATATTAATGCTGCATCAGTACCGCCACACTTGCCCACTGTTCCTCCAACAGGATTCTCCCCGCAAGTAATGAGAGGTTCTTTAACCCAGACACACCCAGCTCCTGTTACATCTTTGCCTCCTGGCTACTCTACTGCTGCAGAAACAATGCACACAGTCCCTCCAGTAACTGTGGTCCATCAGGCTCCATATGCCACTGTAGCGTCAATGTCTACCCCTATAATGCCTCCACAACCCCCAGTGGCTCCTGCACCTCTTCCTCCTGCATCTCAAACTTCACTTGGACCATCTGTTCCAGGTGCACCAGTGCCTGCTGTACAAGTACCAGTACCAGTATCTCAGCCTCCTCATGTTCACTTCTCTGTAGCCCCAGTGGCACCAGCCGTTCCAATAGTTCCAGTGGCTCCAGTTGTTCCACTTGTTCCAGTGGCTCCAGTTACTGCATTACCTCCAGAACCTGCTGCAGCTCCTGTGATTCCAGTGTCTGTGGTGTCTCAGCAAGAAACTGTGGCACCAACCCCTGTTCCTGGATCGACAAATCGTACAGGAATCCTACTTGAGGCACGACGACGTGGTGGGAAACCAAGGCCAATGTTCAATGTGCCGGATGTTAAGAAAAATTCTCCCAATCCTGAATTGTTGTGTATGGTGCAGAACCTTGATGACAGGTCTGTTCGACAAAGATATGATGAAACCACTGAGGTTTACTATGATGATGCGGTGGAAGAGAGAGGTGGCGAAGTTGGCATGGGAAGGCCTCCTCCGGTGGCACCAAAACCAAGAGTGATCCATGAGACCCCACAGATTCTTCAGGCAGAGGGAAAAGGGGCTCAGCTATTTGCCAAGAGGCAAAGTCGTATGGGTATGTATGTGGTAGACACCCCACTGGAGACACCCTATCAGCAAGAATTATCCACTCACAGTCAAGGGTTTGATCCTAGCAATCCTGGCTTTCCTACCCAGTTCAAATACTCTCCAAATGTTCGTGCCCCCCCACCAATTGGGTACAATCCACTCATGGGGCCCTGTATTCCCACAGGACCACAGAGAGATACCAAGGCTGAGAACAGAGTTAGAGGCACCCAAAGAGAAGGCATCAAAGCTTTGGATTTTTTGAGAAGGCAGCCCTACCAGCTCAACTCTGCCATGTTCAATTATGGGGGCAGTGTTGCAAATCTCTCAGCCATGCCGTCCTACCAGGCTCAGAAGCAGCAAGGTGACTACACAATGGTTGGCAGTTCATTAACCACACCAAAGCAGATTCCTCTTAAAACAGCCCGTGTGTATGAGATCAAGCGATTCTCCACTCCCACACCCATGTCAGCTCCTAAACTGACACCCAAAGTCATTGCACCACGTTCAGCTACCACACTTGGAGAACGTTTAACTCACTCTGGCATGACTTCCCCACCTCCTGGCCCTTTGACCTCTAACCCAGCCCCAGTAGCAGTCAGTGTCCCCACATCAGCTTTACCTCCCTCCCAAGTAGCTGGTCTTCCTAGCCTCCCCAGATTTTCTGCCACTCCTTTTCCCAACTCTGTGCCACCTGCAGTTCCCACACCTTATACTCCAGTTTCATACACCACTGGGCTCCAGGGAGCCAAGCAGTTCCAGAGCGCCCCAGAGCTGAGTATCCTTGCCTCATTGCCCCCACTTAAATCAAATACCGTTCAGGCACCCAAGCCACGTTTTGTTGCCACCAAGGGAGGTGTTCAGCCTCATGTCTGGAGGCCAGGAGCAATGTGAGCCACTGAAAGCCAGCCCTTGTCACAAATGGACATTTATTAATTTTCATCAGTCAATAAACTAATGGAAAAGGATTTTTTGTTCAGACAACAATCATTTCATTATTTGATGAAAAAGTATGCAACATTCATTGATTTCATGTTAAAAAATGTTTGCTTTATGGGACTTTTTCCAGTATTTGTGGATATTTTAACTTCTAAACTTGTGATCAATGTAAAAAATAACACCAAATTAACTAACAGCTTTAAACTTATAGCTGATAGCCTTACATGAATTAATTTCATTCACAGATCATCATAAATTATAAGGTTATTTTTATCTGATTGATGATTGAGTGTGAATGACAAATTGCTTTTGTTTTTGCCAAGACTTCTATTCAGACATGTAACTGAGTGATAATAATAAATGGGGAATACTGTCACATCTGTGTACAGCTGTATAGTCTACCAAATGCCTGTCCTGGGGGAGGTTTGTGTAAGGCTTCTGGAGATCTCTTTCTACTTATTTAGCAGAAATACTGTCGAAACAGAGCCTGTACTGAATTATTCTTTGAAACTTGAAATGTCTGAAAGATCATTAAAATTAATAGTTGCAGTTGTAACTGTAGAAATAAATCACCAAGATGTATGTTTTAGTATGTTACTGGGGGATGATCATAAGGCAAATATAAAAAGCTTAACCGCTTCACCTGTAATTTTGTAATCTAGTATCAGTCTCACTACATGATGTGCATTATATGTTGTATTTTTATCCACTTTGAATAACGTATTTCACCCATGATGATCAACTCCACTATTCCTGTGGTGTCAGTGATGCATGACCATCTGAAAACTGTACATTGCTTTAACACTAATCAACTCACAGAGGAACTGTAGCTTTAAAGAAGAAGACCTTGTCTGCTCCTTTAAAGTGAGGTTGTGCTAAATACCACAGCTCACTATAGCCAGTGAGAAATGCTATGTTTTTAGCATGGGTCACATTCAACAAGTGCCCGGGCTGTCACTAAATGTACACTTGTCACTGGATATCACAGCTTCCTTTTGACACTTAGGCACATCAGAGCCGTAGTATCAGTGTGGTCAATATATGTAACATGTGTTAACTTTTATTAAACAAATAACAAAGATGCATACATGTGGTTTTATTTGTTTTGTTTTTATTGTGATTTTACCTAGCATAGTGGGAAGGAAAGTTGACTGACTGAGAGATACTAGCATTTGTAAAAAGGTTAAAGATATGAGAATAGCTGTAGAGGGAGGTATAGACAGGATGAGCAGGGATCAGGGAATGAGGTCTCAAGTGGCTACTAACAATATTAATGCTGAACAGAAATATGCTGCAAAACTGAGACTTAGGAATAGTTAAAATCCCTAAGAATTAAAGGAGGGTGACCATGAAAGTTTGGGACCTGACATTTGAGAGGAAGCATACAAGTGAAGCTGGTATCTTTCAATAAAACAAGTTAAAGCCTAAAGTTGATAATATGCTTAATTTGATATGTAAACTTAGAAAGACTGGGTATGTTAATGATGTCAGACATAACAAAGAAGAAATGAATGCTTTTTAAGTGTGTATTTTATTTTATTTTATTTTTGATGAAGTGGGAATGAGCAGATTTTTTTTTTTTTTTTTTGTTATTTCTTAACATTTTTAAAGTATTATTACTCTAAAAGTTGTGTCTTGGTTTCATATTGTGATGTTTGCAAAGAAGGCTGTTGATGTAGTAGTTATGCTGAGGTGTATAAATATGATACATACCTGTGTCTGAATGTAGTTGGATTAAATAATATATGTGAAAATGTTTGTTATTATTGCTGAGTAGGGATATTTATACTGACCACGAGTCAAGATACATATAGAGGAATAAAGTTAGACATGAAAGCCCTCCAGCTGTCTGACATGTCTGATTTGACACTGCCCCCTGTTGTTGATTGTGTGACATGCTGCTTTTCCTTCAACATGTAGTACCTGCATGCTTCAAATGACATACATTTTAAGTAGGACGCTTTCAGTTTTGCTACTAAGTTTTACTACTACTGTATATTAGTTGTAGTAAAAGTACATTAAGAGTGCGCTGTAAGGGTAAAAATAATTTATTGCATATTTTCACACACCCCAGTAAACTAAGTATAGAAGCATACTGGGTGGTCATGTTTACCACAACATACCTTTTTCTATTCATCCACTTAAAATAAAAAGACCATGAGCAGCAAGTATTTAACATTTTATTTACCATAATTTTAAAGTTAGTGCTTGCTATGCAAATTCAGAATTTAAAAGTTCACTTGTTTAAAAGATGCTATAAATTCCTGTATTTTTTTGTCGTAAATGGACAACAAAATAAAGCAGCAGTAGCCAGAGCCTCTCACCACAATCATTTACAAAACCACAGGTTTTTTGTTTTTTTTAACAGCTTGTTTCTGTCTTATCTCCTACTGATGCCATAAAAGGTTCTCTTCCTGAATCACAATGCCACCACAACTATTCCATAATCATTGAATAAAATTATATCAAAAGCATCTCTGTTAAGTCTTCTATAAAACTTTCAGATTAGTTGTCTTGTCTTGTTGTGTGAGTTTACATTTGTTCCTGCTGTTCATTGTTAGGGAACAATAACACAATACACCAAACCTCAAAAATATTGAAACAGCTTCATGCTCTGTTGCAGCCTATTTGGACTTTGAAGGTGTTGGTCTATTCATGATGTAATAAATAGTTGTAATTTTTGAACAATCACAGTGAGCTGGTCTGTCTCCTGACTGCAGATCCACACCCCTGGGACACATTTGCACATAAAGTTGGAACAATGTGGTTTTCAGATATATTCCTCTTTTTTTTCCTATTTATATACATCATCAATCACCTTTAAACATGTTCAATGATTACATATTGAGTCTCAATTACACTTTATCTATCAAGATTGTGTTCTAATAACGTTGACATAAATGAACCTTTTGTTTATGAAAAGTTACACATTAATTAATTTATTCAGTTCTTAAAGGTTACTTAAACACATTAAAGCATTGGAATTCGGCAACATTATATTCATTGTACACTGTTTTTCTTTTTATACAAAACACTACTTGACTTTAGGTGGTGCTGTGGAGTTACTTTTGACCTTCATCTGCTGCAAGGCTGGTGAGCGTGCAATCAGAAGGGTGTTTAGTTGCACCACACATTACACTCTATAGGCACAGGGTGCCTATATATAGGCCAGTTAATGCATAAACAGTGGACTATATAGTAAAAATGACTTTTGGCATCCCACCTCTGCAACTTTAGCTGCTTAAAAAGAACAAACATAAAAAAGTGAGGATTCATCCTATTTTAAGAAATTTTAAGAGAAAAAGGAATATATATACACAAATACAAAGTAGTTTCGCTGTTTGTTCTTTATAAACTGTATATTATCTTGGTGACAAATTCAGAATTCAAGAACAATATTGATATTGCAAATAATTAGATTTTGATGATTTGTCACTCTAATTCCAACCCTTTTAATATATTGTTGTTTGTCTTAAATCATTTTTAATTTAATTTTAATTTTTTCTAAGTCAAGCTCTATTTTCTGGACTGAAACTCAACAATTCTGTCAATTCTATCTTTAAAGACAGACCTAAAGTATTATGAAGTAACCCAAAGTTCAGATGAGAAGACACATGTTGAAAGATGCCACTATCATCAGATATTGGATCCAGATGTCAGTTTTTAAATATGTAACTTGCATTGCAACTTGTATTTTGTGATTGTGATTTTGCAGGATGCATTGAGAGGACCTATCATCATATATACAGTATATTCATATCATACATACATTGATTAACTCATAAGAGACTAAACCATTTATGCAGATAGTTCATGGATATTCCATAAGTAACCAGAATTTAATTACTTTTATTTTCAACTTAATGGGTGTTAAGGGACTAGTGTTCTCTGTGCCATAAATTCATTGCAATTTAAGCCAAATAAGCATCTGCATACAGACCTATACTTTCTGACAGCTCTGTCTCTTCATATCCATCATATCCAGTTAGAGGGAGCTTTGCAGACAGTGAAAACGTGACAGTAATCAGGGTAAAGTTGTGCAGGGGATGTAGGAGCTAAGTGTTTCTTTCTCTTTGAAACACTAACTGACAGAGCCATGGTACACATATATGTTTAACCTTAAACACAAACTTACTCCAGTCGCCCTCTGTCTCTCTGAGCATGTACCCCAAACACCCTGGAGTCCTTTGAGGTTATCTTATAACTGAGTTGCCTCTCGGTTATGTCCTCCTGGTTCTTTGCAACTAAATATAGGCCTCTCAACCATCTGTGAGAATGATTTTGTTCCTTTTATATCCCCATCAGCACTTTCAGTTGGCCAAGAGAGATTTCTACCCCCTCCTTAATTACTCGACCAAACCCTATTCATACTCCTAACCTCCTCCTCCACCTCCCGTCTTGACACCAACGCTGCTGCCACCCACACCCCCAACCCTCTGGAAGATCTGCCATCTGAGTGTAGAGTGGGTTTTGCACTTCCCGGGACCTGGGTCCAGCCATACGTAGGGTCAGAGGCACTGAGGGATTTGTAAACTTGTGATTGAGAACACCAGCATTAAGCCTTGGGTCTCTTCTTCTCTGTTTGGTATTTATAGCTGTCTCTCCTTCCAGGATTACAACAAAAACCCGGTGAGTGGATGTTATGCCATCATGCGTTTTATTCTACTAACCAACCAGATGCATGGATTTAACTGAAGACTTTGGGGCGAGAGAAGAGGTGTGGGCATATGGATGTGCAGCATGTTGGAATCTCAAGCTATACAAGTACAGTGGTTCTTGAAAACACAGAAGAACCACAGTAACTATAGAAACAAGATTTATTTTACTTCCTAATTGATTAGTTCAATATAAAATGTTGGATATATCAGTAATTATAGTATCGGTTTGCTGCTTTTAAGTTTTCTTCCTAAGTCTTAAACTGTCCAAAGGAATGGCTGAATGTGCTGACTATCCTTCTCTGTTGAGATTTTATATGCTGCTACCAAACCCTGACTTGGGGGGAGGGGTTGAAAACCTGAGCACAAGGGGTCCCTAAGCGGAGAATTATTTTATAGCAGTAGAAACGGTGTCCAAATTCCTCCCGTTAAAATCTCTGGCAACAACTCCTCTGATTCTCACATGTGTTTTGAGCAAGCTTCAAACATTCCCTGAGAATTGTTTTCTGGAGGTGTTCACTGTGTCCTTATGAGTTGTGTCAAGCCCATTTGATAGTCCAGTGACGCCATTACTTGTGGCTAAAATGTCTTGGCTGGAATTGAGTTTTAAAAATAGCAGCTGTGGGTTAAGTTACAGCAAGTGATGTGATGTTTTCCTGGGACTTAAAGAAACTTCTAAATGTTGAAATTATGTAAGAATAGAGAAAACTGCCCGTTAATATGTATATGATCTGAGGAGGCGCCGCAGCTTATGAGGAATGTTGTTATTAACGGTAATATGCCCCCGCAGCAGGTGAAGTCTCGACAGACCCCACTTTCCCCTCCCACAGTCTCCTATGCAGGCTGCAGATTGGGGAATATGATCAGATGATACGAGTAATGCCATATTCTATTTTATGATCTTGAGGCCTGCACTCAGAGCAGCAGAAAGAACTGGTTACTAATCTCTGTGTGAATCACAATGTGCTTCTGTTTATGTTCACTGTGTATCTGTAGAGCACATGACCCCAAACAAAACTGAAACGCAAAGTGAGCTATATGTTTCCTTTGGGTGGGTCATCTGTTTCACCGGGGAATGTGAAGAATCCGAGGCCACTGACATCACCCTTGAACTTGAAAAATGAGTAGAGCTTACTCTGTCATGTTTGCAAGTGACGAGTGAAGAGTAATTGTAAAAAAAAAAAGATGAATGTTTATGGACACAATAAAAAAGCTAAATGTTTTTCACTGATATTTTATTGACAACACCGAAAATAAAAATGTAATTTTATTGCAAACATCACTGGATTAAACCAAACCTATGGTATGCTAATATAATGTCACCTGAAGGTTTTTTAGAAATAAACTTTAAAATTAGAAAATGCATTAAGAAAAACTCCTCATGCTGGTGTCTTTTTGGCTATTGTTAGTTGCAGCAAATTTATTGTTTCTTCAGGTTCAGTTTGATAATCTTGCCTAAAGATGAAGTCTGTTTTCTTCACAGCTAGGACATCTGTCACATACACATAAGTTTCATGTGCAGATCTGAAAGTAATTTAATGAACCATTATGTTTTTGCACTTAACACCTACCATTTGCTGTTCTCTCCAGTCATGCCTCTGGGAAAACCTGCCCCCCTAGCCAAACGGAAAAAGCCCTCCAAGATCATCACTGACTTCTCACATATCTGTCAGGATGGTAAGATTGATATTATTCGATGTCAAGTGAAAGTAGTTTCCATATGTTCTGGATATGCAACCACTGCCCACACCATAAACACCGTATACATACTGTAAATGGAAAGATGATAGGTGATATGATTGGGGTACTAGTCTTACAGGGTAATTGGAGGTAAGTCTGGTAGTTTGTTAATAGTATAAACTGCAAAAATCTCAAATCCTTTATCAAATATAATGAAATATAGGTGTGATATTTTATTGCTTTTACCATCTATGGTCAGTTTCAAATGAAAGAGGTAGGAAATGTAAAATACTGATGTCTACCCATTTTATTTATCGTTTCATATCCCTTAACCAAAAAACAAACAAACAAACAAACAAACAAACAAACAAAAAAACCAGACTAAAGACAATTTTTTTTAATGTTTTGTTTTGCCTCATCTTTACCAGAGTATGAGTCAGAGCCAGAAGCATCTGAGTTTGACCTGGGGACAAAGATCAGGACTCCCAAGGACATCATGCTGGAGGAACTTTCCCTGATGAAGAACCGAGGCTCCAAGATGTTCAGGATGAGGCAGCAGAGAGTGGAGAAGTTCATCTATGAAAACAACCCCGATGTCTTCACCAGTGACTCGATGGTGAGTAGAAAGAAAGAAAGAAAGAAAGAAAGAAAGCACATTCATATGAAAGTATTGAAGGGGGATTTCCCTTCAATCAGGTCACATACCTTCTCATTTTTATTTCGTTTCCTGATGTTTCATTCAGGACGACCTTCAGAAGTTTGTTCCGTCTCTGGGGGGTCGGATGGGAGGGCAGATGATTAATGCTTCTGGACATCTTAGCAAAGAGGGACACATTGGTTTTGGAGGTTTGCAGATCATCGGAGGGGGGCCCCCTGTGCCTCCTCCAAAACCTGGGAGCAAAGGAATAGGAGTTGGAGGAACAGGAGGCGCGGGAGGTGCAGGAGGTGCAGGAGGAGGAGCAGGCGAACAGAAGACAGGTGGAAATGTAGAAGGAACTGCTGAGTGGTCTCCACTCAAAGGTTGGTATACTTTTAATTGGAAATGTACAGTAGATAGACCTGACTAAGCCCACACTAAAGGTTTAATTCTCAAACAAACATGTTCCCTCTGTACTATCAATTAATAGTTGTTAATCAGTTGTTGAGGGAATAATGTTGGCTAATGGATTAAAAGTTGGAGGAGGAGATGGTCCTGCAGAATATTGCATCAAATACTGTATTATGACTAATAATAATGATAATAAAAGATGCTATATGTAATCAAATTAGAAACTAGCAAATAATGAATCTGTTTACACTGATTCCTTGAATTGCAATCACAAGTCACACCAATACCTAGACTTCAATGCTTTCCATTTTTTTATTCTAATTTTGTTTGAACAAAACAAAAATTGCATTACACCTTATGGTTCAGTTGTACTTTTCAACTCAGTGGCTATTTTTGTGCATATTCATCACATAAAAGACAAACCTGTATATACCGCCATTTGATGATGTCTCCTTATGTAATATATGTAAATATGTATGAAAGCTGTACATGTGTGTGGTGTGTACTTATGGTGAGATGTTGAAATTTACTTTCAATTAAAGAATATTTTTATAGTCTGTAGCATGTGAGCAATTTATTATGTAATAAAGCTATGGACGTTAAGGAAATAGAGTGTCTTACTATATGTATTATGACTTATCTATGAAGGTGGTGGACAAGATGATCCAACCAAGAAACATCTGGTTATTATTAAGACGTATGTGTCACCATGGGAGAAGGCCATGAAAGGTGATGAAGGTCTTCTCTCCACACTGAAAAGTTCAATGCCAGGTCCCGTTGAGAAGCAGCCTATCGCCAAGTACAAGAGTTTCAACAGGTACTAACCCCAAAATCTGCAATCGATCCCTTTGTGACACATCACTGAGGATAAATCTCTTCTTTCTTGCTTTGCCAGGTCTGCCATGCCCTACGGTGGGTTCGAGAAGGCCAATCAGTTCCTGAAATTCCAGCTGCCAGACACAGAGGCGACCAAACAGGAGCCTGAACCTGCAGTGGTGTACCAGGCTGACATCGGCTGCCGACCCTCTTTCAATCGTACTCCCATTGGCTGGGTCGGCAGCGGTGAGCCCAGCACCATTCACATGGAGACGGATGTCGTGCCCTTCGATGGCGAGACAGATGAGCTGTAAAATAAAAAGTGATAAAAATGCACCTACACACATGCACTGATGCAAGCATGCACACATACACGTCAGCATGCACACGCACGATAGATGAGCTTACAATTAACTGTTATGCAGATGAAGTCTCTCAGTGAGGATAACTGGAAGTATACATGAAAGGATTATATTTCTCTGGATTTGTTTGCATAATGTGATGAAACAATGGAGAGATGACGCATCTGTTAAGTTCATAAAGTCTAAACACTCTGTCAGTAAAACTGTTGTCTTTGGTGAGAAGTTTCAGATTTTGTTCATGAGGAAAGAATGAAAAATGTATGTAAGACGGATTTTGCTATGTTAACTTTTGTGCATGCTGTCCTTATGTCAACTTGTTCTAAATACTCTTGTGCTTTTGGCTGCTGAGATTTTTTTTCATTGCCTTTTTGGTTGTTTTTGTTGTTTAGGTTGATCTGACCCTTGTATGAGCTCCATGGAAACCATATCAAACCTGCTTAATTCAGGACGGATGCATAGTCAGTTGCTGATCAATACACTGTATCATCCACAATTTCTCAGTAATCCTTTTCAATCCTCTTGTAGAGTGATTAAAATGCCTTGGGAGAACCTTACGTGTGTGTGATAATTCTCATTAATCACAAAATTTCAGGTCAATATCGTCATGTTAACAGTGATTGGTGAACTGAATATAAAATTAAGTGTGTGCCAGTTTAACCTGTGCTTCCTGCACTGTGATAGCAAAGTGAAATGGTGCTACATTTTAAGAAGGTTCTGTACTATTCCAGCACATTTACAAGTATTGAATGCATAGATTTTACTTGCAGAAGAGTTTTTTTTTTTTTTGTTTTTTTTTAACTTAGTGGTATTATTTCTGCATTCTTCCTCCGCCACATTAACCCATAAAGGCCCAAACATCCATTGGCAACCATCAGCATCTACGGATATAAACTGTCTAATAAATGTTAATTCCTTGACCCTATCAATACATGTAAATAATTGGTGTAAAATACAGTTTATCATCTTTTCATTGTCATTAGATATGATCCATTTGGATGTTCAGAGGTTCTGTAGTGTACGTCAAAACACCATCATCTTCTACAACATTGCTTCACCAGTAAAACCCATTGAGTTTAATCACTGATAGTAGATGGACACACTAGATATATATTGAGTTATTGATATTTTTGCTGACCTTTTGTTCTTCAGCTTTCTCTGTTTTAATAGAACATTGAATTTACTCTGAATTTTCATGAATATCTTAAAAAAATATATAGGAAAACCGTGAACAATTCACAATACAGAGGATAATATTATAACAAATTGTGAAAAAGCACTTAAGAATGGTTAAAAAGAGAGAACAATTAATTTGACACAAAGTAACACTTTGTCTTTATGGGTTAACCCTTTCTCTGCCTTCCACATCCACATCCTATAGGCCACTGGTGTCAAACTCCGGTCCTTGAGGGCTAGTATCCTACCTGTTTTAGATATTTCCCTCTTCCAGCACAACTGATTCAATTAATGATCAGCTCATCATCATACGCTGCAGAAGCCCGATAATGATGTAGTGGCTTCTAGGTGTGATGGAAGAGGTAAATATCTAAAACATACAGGATAAAGGGCCTCAAGGACCAGAGTTTGAAAGCCCTGAAATAGACAAAGACAGCGAAAAGGGATCAAACTGACCCCAAGGAATACACAAGGGTTAAGGTCAACATTCATTCATTACAAAATGTACATTTGCATTGTTTATTTACATATACATCTTTATGATACTATTACTGAACAATTAAGTTTTCTTGAAGTTTTCTGGGTTTACTCCCACACAGTTGGGGACAATAATGCACTGAAGAGTTTCTCTGCAGCTCTTGGTAAACTGCTAAAATTAACATAAAGCTCCCCACATGCAGTCTTAGTCAGTTGCTGTGAGAAGCTGAATTTCTCAGAGTGGGAATCAATAAGGTTTATCTCATCTAGGATAGTTAGAGGAGGCATTATTACAGGATCCAGGAATCCATTAAAGTGCATGCATTCAAAAGGAAAGAAGATAAGATAAGATATATAAGATAAAATGTGATTTTACTGATCCTTCCTTAGGGAAATTACAGTGTTTACAGCAGCAAAATACCAAAAAGTGCAGAAGACAATCTAGGATTTGGAGAAAAACACTTAAATTATTTTTTTATTATATGCTTTATTTTACCTGAGGAATCCTCATTCAGATCAAAATCTCTTTTCCAGGAGTGACCTCACCAAACAGAACAGCACAGACATAGACACATCAAACCAAGATACAACAAACAAAGGCCTACAGAAATAATATGCAATATACACATAAAAGACTAGGATGACTTAAAAGTTTGAGAATGATTTCAGTGCAAAGTCAACATCCATATCCATCCATATTATAAGGTGTATATAAAAAAGGTTTGTGGTGCCCCCGAAAACATGGACCATAATATAGTTAAATATAGAAACCATGGCTCAGGAAAAAGCATCTGGAGTAAGAGGTTATATAAGTTAGGATGTAGGTAGAACTTTCTCTGGATTTTACTAAGGACTGGAAAAATGCCTTAATTAGTTCCACATTTGGGAATTTCCATTTTTTCACTCTGTTATTATTTTGCACGAACACACACACACACACACACACACACACACACACACACACACACACACACACAAACGGATCCACTGACACATGGTGAAGTGCCTGGTGCCTTGCTCAAGGGCATCCTGGCCGTGCCCCAGGGCTGAACCTCTGAAGTAACGGTCCACAACCATTAAATTGTCCAGATTTATTTATTTCCTTTTTATTTTTTGTTAATATCAACTTTACCTTGTTACCTGAATTACACAGTGCGTTGACGCTGTACCCTCCGGTCCAGCAGGTGGCGCACTGACATAGACAGGGTAGTTATACTCCACTAATACAACCAGAAAAGATGTTTTGAATGGGACCTCAGTGATGTTTCGGTGATGTTCCGTGTATTGATCATGGATGTGAAAATAAGAGCAGTCTTCGGTCATATCAGAGTCGGATAATAAAGAGTCACCATGTACACAGACACTGGACACCGTCGAAGTATTCGGTAACTGTGCCGCTTTTAGAAACACCTACTAGCTAGCCCTAGCACATAGATGTGGACTGTAAAAGCTCAGGGAAGTTTACTATGTGTAAACAATCAAACGTAAATATCCACAATCTTTGTACTTGTACGAGATGCCACTTAAGTTAATTCAGTAATATTAACTGGTCCACAGTTGTTAACTTTAAACTTTGCCCGTGGGTTCAGATATTGACAGACCTCTGAATTATTGTGTCAAAGTTGTTTTAGTTACCTTTTGCAAGGACGTGCTATTATAGTTAAAGACTAAGTGTCCATTCATGAGCTCGTTGTAATTAATTAAATTACTAGACAGTGTATACTGTAATATGGTATGCTTAAACACGTGTATATTTGCATTATATTGAATATTTGTACAAGAGTCCCTATAGTACTGTACAAAATAATCCAGTTTGATTTTTGCAGGGTTGTAATGAGATCACCTAGCTATTTATGATTTATTCAAATCAGGGGTCCCATGCGTCATGGAAAACCTGGAAAATGATAGACCAATTTTACAGTCATGGAAAACATAGAAAATGAGAATTTGAGTTCAAATGTCCTGGAAACGTTCAAGTTATCCTGGAACATAATTTATCCTCCCCCTGCCTTGTGACCCTTTGTGCCTAAACTTAGATGAAACCAAGGAAATAGTTTTTCAGTGATTTGTTGAAAATATACAAATATTTTTAGAGGAAGTGCAGGAGAAAAAGCAAGAGAGAAGAGAAAGTTGAGTTGGGAATTATCCAAGTGAACATTATAACTCCAGTTTGTCAGGCCAATGAAGTGCTACGCTGTAAACTGTGGATGTGTTTGCATTGTTCTATGATACATTTGTCATAATTATTTTTCACAGATAAATTACAGCCATAGACTGCACATCAAATGTCTGAGTAATAAACATAGAAGCAATCTGGGTAAATGCAAGTTACAACTGTAGAAAAGAACACTTCCAAAGAATGAGGGGAACAGGGGAATGTTCAGGAAAAGTCTTGAAAATTTATTTCAGGGAAAGCGTGGGAACCCTGCAGCTGCAACAAGAAAAATAGAGGGAATATATGCACAGAATTAAAAACAGCATTGATTCCCTTCTGTTGACAAAAGTCAGTATTGACTTCTGTTCCTTTGAAAATAGTCCAAACCGTAATACACAGTAATGACTTGACTGAAGCTTGACGTAAAACACCAAAGAATTCGTGCAGTAACTCCAATAGTGTCTGCCCAAAAGATTTTAACACATATTTAGGGCAAAAGGAGATCACACACTTTGATACTTTTTTCTTCTCTTTGGATTTAATACTATTTACATTTCCAGTTGTATTTTGATACATAAACTGATAAATGAAGGTAATGGAAGCCTAAGACATTTGTACAGAAATGTGTATGTCAGATCAATCATTATGTGATTCTGGAAAGCAAAGAAAATACATTATTGATAGAATAATTAGTAAAAAATTACATATAAATTACATATAAAAAAAATCAGTTGGCTCTTCAACTGAAGTTAAACTCACATCGGTTAGATGTACACAGATGTAATAAACAGATATCTAACCCAGTTTAACAATGTACATAAATACAGTATATATACATTGTTTGGGTGCATATCTCACTGCCTCTGTTCTAGATACACTATAATATAAAGCAGAGTGATTTTGCCTAATGACATCGAAAACAAAGGCCCAGGTAGCACCTCTGCCCTGGACTGAAATCCTTGCTTACTGGGTGCTGTCCTTTGGATCTCATCTGTACTCTTTCTATGAACTGCACAAATTTTCCAAAGGTAAGAGGTACACATGTATGTTGTCTATTCTAAATTGATTAAAAAAGACCTCACAACTGATGGTAGAGAACAAAATAAAAATATGTCTTCCCCTCCCTTTCACCTCAGAGCATGAAGCAAGATTAGAGAGAGAATTCCAGTTGGAAAAAGGGCTTGTAAATCATTTCAAGGTAAGTTAACACACGTCTGTTTGATTAGTTTGTTGACCGACTAGTTTTTGTGAAGAAAGAAACGAATGCAAATTTTAGCATTTTTTTGTGGTTGATGGCACACGTATAATATTTATGTACACTTTAACAATAGGCAAGATCCAAAGTGATGCTAGTTGTTTTTTTCAGGACCATACAGACTTTGAATGGAGTTTCTGGACTGAATGGGCAAAGAAATCTTTACTGTGGAGTTTGTTCTGGCATGGTGTGATCTCAAGGTTGACCAGCATATTTTACCCCAAGGTAGGAAGCAGTTGTTGCTGTACTATCAATTGTAAGATTGCTAACAGGAAGGGAATGTGTTAATTCAACACTGTGCTGATATTTCATCAACAGCTCAGGGTGCCAGCACTCACCATTTTCGGCCTTGTAGCAGCCAGCAGAGTATTGGGCATAAAAGGTGTAACTGTACTGCTGGTACATCTTGGCCTTTCATTTTTAGTAGCACAGCTTAGAAGACCTGCTCTGTGTTGGGCCTGTAACCTACTGCTACTCTCCACTCTGCATTTTCAGACACTACAAGACATCCAGGTGAGTTAAAAGAGCAAGACCTTACTGTTTTTGTGGTTTATTTACCATTTGCCAATTTATAAAGAACTCCACATAATCTAAAATCTCATTCAGGTTGAACTAGATTTATGTAAGAGTTTCACTTTCTGTTTCCACAAGAGGGCGCAATATAACATGAGATTTTGCATGATTCTGGCTGCTTAGCTCCATTACTGATGATTGACCACTGACACCCACACCAGAAGATACAAAGCTGCGTACGTGTATTGAAAGCTTTGTCTAAAACAGGTTATTTCTACTTCTGGGTGACAGTATTGATACCCCATAATAAATAACATAAAAGCAATTAAAAAAAAAATAATTTAGTAAAACAAAAAAAACTTGATTTCTAAAGAACTCCTTTCAATGTAGAATGATTATCGATAATTTGTTCTAACATCTTGTGGCTGCAGTTCTTTCAACAAACAGGTGTGGTTTCAGCTATACTCCCAACAAACTGGATATAATTATGTACCAGACTGTGTAAAATAGGTAATAAAAACTGACAAAACTCAATATTCAATGTGACAATCCACCTCTTCCCCTCCTGTGTGTACACACATGCAGCTGAGTGCTGTGTTCAAACAGGAGTGATGCTCAGTATACCTCATTAGCAGCTGTCTTACTGCTACAGCTTTTATTGTTCAGGATGAGTATTGACTGATTCTGTAAGTTTGCTGTTTACTGTCTCATTTTGGTCATTTTTAAAAGACTGTTGAAAAAAAATCTGTATATGTCATGTCACCATGTCACTATTGATGTGTAGGATTTCCCAGGAAGAGGTGAAAAATAATTGGCCTTCTCATTGTGTTACACAGAGGGGCTGGTATGAGACCGAGGAGGAGTACTATCTGCTTCTCTTCAGTGTTGCTGTCTGTGGTTTACGCTTCATCAGTTACAGCCAGGAGCACTGCTGGTGCCCTGCACAACCTGGTGGAGCAGTGCAGTTCTGTTGGTTGTTATCATACACTTTCTATCACCCCTTTTTCTACAATGGACCTATTATCACTTACAAAGACTATATTCAGCAGGTAAGCAATCTAGCAATTGCTATTCCTAAAGTAAGCAGCAGTTTAGTCCCGAATTGCCACTTTTTTTGTGAACAACAGGTTGAGGTTGGTTGCTCAGGTTAAGTACATATTTGTGTTCAGTACCCACTTTTTCAGCAGGAAGCTTTTTGAGATATATTTATTACAACTATCACAATAATAAGTGTCTCTTGTTGGGGCTGATGGTTATTAATAGGATTCTCAAATATAAATAGTCACTTTGAAGGAAAATAATATGTAGGTCAAAAGATAAAAATTGCTCCCAACTAGGTTTTGTACAGTTAATTAGATGTCAAATCCCACATTAATGAATTGCTTTGAGGTGATGTTCACTGATTCATATCTTTTATTAGTTTGATTTAGTGTTAATGTTTTGCATAAAGAGAAAATAGCCAGTCTTTTATATGCACAATGCATTTTCATTGTTCAAATATGTGGGGGTTAGGTGTTTTCAGTTGATTAATTGGCTATAGGGTTTTTACTTCCTCAAACTATTATTATTATATTGGTGTATATATTAAACAATCGACCTTTAGCTCCTCAATGCATTGTTTCCAAAAAGCAAGGACTACAAAGTGAAGATAATGCAAAGTATTTCACAGTATAATACTGGCTACAGAAAGGCCTGGCTCCCATAAACCTACAATTACTTTCACTCTAAAAATGCTTGGTATTTGTGCCAATGTTCAGATCTTTAATTTCTCTCGTGATAATATTTTAAGTTGAATGGAAGACTTGGGTATCCGCTGGGTCAGGCTTTTACTGGCAAAACATCCCCCCCCCCCCCGACACACAGTTCACTAGCAGTTATGCTTGGAATTTAATAATGACAAGATTTTATGTGAGTTCATGCAGATGTTTGATTAGTCTTCACAGTTTTAGCGGTACAATAAATTACTGTTTAGTATTTGCTCACCCATCACCCTTACATCAGTCCTTACCAAAATGTAAACTCTAGCGGTCTAGTGTCTGATTTGTCAGAATATACTGTTCTTCTCAGTCAGGGGTGTCCAATCCTGGTCGTCTAGAGCTACTATCCTCCATGTTTGAGATGTGTCCCTCTTCCAACACAGCTGATTCAAATGATACGCCTACCATCCAGCTCTGCAGAAGCCTGATAATGACAGTCAGGTGTGCTGGAAGAGGAATACGTCTAAAACATGCAGGATAGTAGCTCTTGAGGACCAGGGTTGGACACCCCAATCCTTACAGTTACCCTACCATATCCAGTTTTCTTACATAAATATGATGCTCTTTTTTCAAATTAACCACAAATTCCACAAAACCTTTCATTAACCTTAGATTAATTGCACCTCGAATTTACTTACGCTATAAAAATGAGTTTAGACTCAAAAGTTAATCAACAATGAAGGATAAATGCCAGGTCAGTGAAACAGGATGCGTTTAACCCCCCCCCCCCCGATAACTAATGTCAGTCTTCATTTTTAACCAAGGTAGAGTTGGCAACTTTAAACATCGCTGGCATCTGCTGTTGGATAAAACTTGCAGAAGACATGTTTTACTCCTAACAGGACTCATGCTGATATGTTTTCCATTAAGGCTCAATGCTCCTGCTTTCAAAACATGCGACTGAAAGAAATATTGAAGTCATGATAAGGTTTTATCTGCCACTGTTTTTTGTTTTTTAACCCTTCCAGACCAAAGCTTCTGTATGAAAAGGAGTTTAACACTGCAGCAAAATTACAGATGTGTTACCCTAAAGAGGACGTGTTGATAGATAACACATATGTGACCTTACACTACACCGGAATCATAGTCAGAAAATTGTCTTTCCAGCATACCCTCTTTAATCTCTTATGCACAAGCAAACAACAAATAACCAAGTGTTAGTTGCTGAGAAGATTTTTCTCACCTCAGATATTAAAAATCTTTTTTTCCTCACTTTTCCATGGTGCGATACCTCATATACTCAAAATAATCAGACCACAATTCCCTCTATGCGTCTCAGTTCTCATTCTTTTGAACCTGTGCTTACAAAGTACTGGATAATAAAAAATGTACTGGAATACTCTAATAAAAGGAAATTTGATTAGATTTTCACTGATAAGAATAGTTGTGAAGTCCCCCACTCTCACTCTTGACGCCACCTGTGAGAATATAAATTTGACTCGTTATTCAAGATATCAGATTTCAGCTGCTGCTCTGAGCACTACCACAGCTTCTTGTGTCTAAATAAAGCTGTAAAGAACCTTTACATAACGGACACCCACTATATGTCTCACAGCAAAAGGTCATTCCTCTAGCAGTTGGGTGATGGAAGCCATGTTGTGAATGTTATGAAAAGGCCTTTATTTTACCAGCAGCCTTCACTTTTTCAGGAACACCCTGTTAACACCTAGAAGCTGACCAGTGCAACCAGCATGAACTGTCCGTCACTGACAGTAGGAGGTTAAACATGGTGTTAACAAGTGCTGCTCTTTCACTTTTCACTTCCACCACAAAAATCCATTTTCGTGTGCTTTCATCTCTAAAGCTGCGGGAGCCAAAATCAGGGAGAAAAAAAATCTCCAGAATTTTAAAATAAACACATTCCTACTTCTCTTGGTCTAAATCAGAGGTGTCAGACTCAGTTTAGTTCAGGGACCACATACAGCCCAATATGATCTTAAACGGGCCAGAGCAGTAAAAGTAATAACATAATAACTTATAAATAATGTCAACACCAAACCTTTTTTTTATGTTTTAGAGTAAAAAAAAAAAGGAGAAATTACATTATGAAAACGGTTACATCTATAAACTAACCTTTAAAATATATTAATAACATGAACAACCATGTACGATTTTAATAATGTTATCCCTCACTTTATCATTTACACATGTGCACAGGCAGTTTTCATCAGGTCTAATATTGCTAGAATTACCCTTACTTTTCTTCAGACATTTCCGGTTCATATTTGTTCAGGTTAATCACGTTTTCTGTGAAAGTATAGTTTGTAAATATAAATATTTTCATATAAGTGTGCTTTATTTCCATTAAAACAAAGACAAAAATGTGAAGTGTTCATTATTTCTATGTTATTATGATAGTATTTTACCGGTCTGATCCACTTGACATTGAATTGGTTTGAATGTGGCCCCTGAACTAAAAGAATGTTCTCACCCTTGATTGTTAATGTCTTCAGCGTCATTTTTGCATTTCACAAATTCACCCCACAGACTCAATTGGACCATTTGGTAGACTGGTTTTGGCCCGCTGGCTATTTTTTTGACACCCTTAGTCTAAATCAAAATATTAAATATAAATATAGATGAACTCATCCAATGGGAAAAAAAGAAAAGGTGGAGCCACAGACAAGAACAGTAGAGGCATCACAAAGAATTTTTTTTTAACAGTGATTGATAATTACAGCTGTTAATCATCTATTTAACCTCCTGCCAGTGTGAAAATGCTTTAGAGTAGTCAAATTCTGCACCATCGGGTATGTTTTATATTCTGTCTGGAAACAGACACTACAGAAGTTCTTGTTTTTCCTTTCAGACCCACTTCAATAACAATGTTGATATCATGTTATTATGTTTGTTATTTTCCATTCACACACCATGTTCATCATGTTCCCATACTGAAGTGAATGCTTTAATGAAAAACCACCATGGCTTTAAGATAAGACCCACCAATGTAGACAGGCGCATTAATTGGAATATGTCTTTATAGTTATATATCCCTGTTATATAACTTGAAGTATGTATTCCATGTGTCTATATAGTTCTGTTACTATGGGACATGTATTACCTGCGGGTCTCTGATCATTTGTAATTATTGCAGGGATTGTGATTTCAATATTGCATTGGATATCACTGTCTGCATACTCTGAATAAACTCGGTTAAAAATTAATTGTTCTAATCATCAAACCATCTTCATTATACTGGAATGTTTATTTGTAGTATGTTTGGTTAGTGACACCAAAAGACCTATAGAATACAGCAGCTTCAACATCATGTCACTGTGTGCTTGTAGATGCAGAGCCCTGCAGAGGACACAGACAGAAATGAAGCCACGTTAAGTTTGTTGATGCTCAGGACAGGACGCATCCTAGTGTGGTGGTGTATTGCAGAATATATGATTCACATGATGTACATGCACTCCATCCAGAGCAATGAGACCTATTTAGAGATTCTTCCGCCTTGGGCTTTGGGTAAGTCTAAAAACTGTACACAAGCAAGTTACAACCACACTATAACAAATTTTCTCATTAAAACTCAGCTTTTTTGCATAATTTTGGACCCCTATTATCTCAACATTATGAAATTAACTGGAGGAAGCCTAAAACAAATGTGCTCCTTGATGAGTCAAACACTGGTCCACATTTTCCTACTTCTACATACCCTTGTGACAGCTATAGTTTCTCATTAATTGCTTAGACTGTGGCAGCTGAACTGTTGTCCTGTTGGGGTTTTATAATGAACCAAAAATGTTCTTACACTCTAATGTTATGTTTTGCATAGTTTTTCCACTGTTGTGTATTTATTCATAAGTGTATTTATTCATTCATTTTCTGCTGTATAGTTTCTCTGCTCCTTTACATGCACTGAACATGCTTATGAGATGCAGAATTCAAAGACTTTTACTCCCGTAGGAACTCCATCAGATATGCTGATGAGTGGTTTTCTCAGTGGCCTCAATTCTGACTCTAGTCATTTTTTCTGTGCTGTGTGTGTTCATCCATCCATCCATCCATCCATGTTTTCTTTCACAAATTGAAATGGCATTGTTTCATTACATTAAATCTTTGCATCTGTGAAACTGTGTTTCTTATAATATCAAAAGCATACAGCTTTGTCATTGTGTAACACAAGAAAGAAGCATTTTAGAAAGTACTGTTTGCATTAAAATGTCAGTTTTCACCTGCTTTTACACTGTCGCAGGTGGCCTGGCCCTGGCTCTGGTCCAGTTCTTCTATGTGAAGTATCTTGTACTATTTGGCTTTCCGTCCATGTTGGCTACAATGGATAAACTCGTTCCTCCAAGGCTTCCTCGCTGTGTCAGCATCATGTACAGTTTCACTGGGATGTGGAGGTCAGTGTGAACAACACAAATTAGCAACACTGAGACACTCACATTGTTCCTGCAGCATTCCTTAATGCCTCAGTCCATGGGAAAAGCTAGCATCTCTGGTATGTTTGAAGAAAAGGTGCATTTAATGTCAAGTGCTTAAAGTGGTCAGTGGGCTTTGGCAATCAAATTCTGTCTGAGCACAGGGAATTTGTTTCATTTTCTGTCATTATCAGCAATCAGAACAATAGGTCACCTCCACCAGTAGGAACAGAGTCTCTTAGATTCAACTTAAAATGGCTTGTTTGCTGTGACGAATGCTATTCATAAATCGAAAATACAGTTTAGCAGCCCTTCCTAAACGGTAAAGTCAGTCATGCAGTAAAACAAAATCTCTTGATATATTAAAATCACAAAACTCAATGCAATTTAGAAGCATTTGCTGTTTTTTTTTTTTTTTTTAAGGATCTCTCTTCCCAGTTACATAATTCCTCTTATTCAACTTTGTAAAATTGTTTTCCATGGCAGGTTCACACATACACTACATGCGCACATATTCTTAAAGCAAAGCTCTTATCATTTGTTTATACGCAAAAGATACTAGATGTAGTAAAAGTAAATCTCTGTTGGCTGCTGAAATATAGAACACTAATAAAAAAGCAATGTAACAAACTATCCCAATTTTAAGCAGAAGGGGTCACAATTGCTTAAGTTAATGAGCACACATTGCAGTATTTGTTAGGGTAACAAGACTCAAGCACTTACAGTATAACTTCAGATCAGAAAATATTACCAAGTTTACTTGTGTTAACTTAAGTTTCCAAGCAATAAACCACAGACAGAATGTGTTTTATGTGCCAGCTGCTCTCCAAATGTAGATCAGGAGCGCACCACTTATACAGTAGCAACTGAAGTATTACTATATTTGTGCTGCTAATGTTGTTTGCATGCTTGTAGCAAAGGGTCTTTGCTTTAAATGTAATTAATAAGTAGACAGTTCTTGTTTAG
>JAPSES010000097.1:3160260-3170884 GCA_029822895.1 Maxillicosta whitleyi | reverse complement strand
GACTCATGTTTTCTCATATAGTCCATGGACTTAAGAATCTTAAAATGCTGTCCAAATAAATGAGGGACTAATATTTGGGGTGGTGGTGGGGGGGATGTTGCACTCGGTGGAGGTCTGCGCTCTCCGAGTGCTTTTCTAGTTTTTCATGATTTGATTGGTGTTAGTTAATACTAAAGCATATGCTCATCAAAAACTCAACATCTTTACTCTTTCTGAAGGAACAATCAGTCACTGCGTTTCTTTTAGAATTGTATCGAACATTCAGGACGTTTAACAAACTATTCTTGTGTCGACTCGCATGTGAATTTTTCTCTAAATATAACCTTTCCTATGTGACATTATTATCTTCTGCATTTTACATTTTTCAGTGGAAAATCAGGTATTTTCCTTTATTTAATTTACGGATGTTTGTGAAAACTAAATTTCTAAACTTATTATATAAAAATTGAGAAAACTGAAGAAAAAAATGACTTATATGTCATCAACTTAAAATGCAAGGAGTCAACTACATCCACTTTGATTGCATTTTCCAATTCCATGGGTTTTACTGGTGAATCCATGTTGTAGAAGATGACAGTGTTTCCACGTTCACTATAGAGCCTCTGAACATCCAAATGGGTCATATGACCATGAAAAGATGATAAACTGTGTTTTATCTAAATTGTTCAATGTATCAATAGGATTAGTGGTTGAAAAGTTATTAAACATTAGAATTCAATAAATGCTTTTGGTTGCCAGTAACTGTTTATATTATATAATTTGTTTTAATGTATTAACACAAGAAAATACTCTTCATAATGTATTTAAAATATGACTTGCAATTTTCATTCAAGTTAAACTCAAACAGGACCATATAATTTTAGATTTAAGACCTTTTTATGCAAATGATTTTTGCTTCAGTAAAGAAGCTAATTATCCTTCCATTACAGGATGTTGGCCATGATTTCATTAGTGGATCTGTTCTTTACTACAGAGACTGTGTTTATCAATGCTACTGTCAGCTCTGCCCTCTTTTTATCCTTATTTTTGAACTCTGAGTGTAAGCAGCAACTGTGTTTCCTCTGCAAATCTGATGGGCTTTTTTTTCCGTTCTAGAATTAAAAAAAAAAACAGACCCATTATGACCAACAAACACTGGCTCGAACCCAAATGAGTTCTCACTCCTGTGATGACAAGCCCATTTATTTTTAGCAAAGCTGAATTTTTGATGGAAATGGGGCTTCAGAAAACCTAAGCATCTTTTTCCCCTCTACTGTGTCCGTCTCAGCTTGTTTCTTGTCTCGGTAAGAGAAAAGGCATGCTGGCAACATAAATTATCTATATGAATAATGAATAATATAGAATAATGGTTATTTCTGTCATGTGGGAGAATATTTACTTCTTTAGTATAGACAGAATACAGCAGACCACTGAAGCGCCTGTTTTTATGTAACAAACAGAATTTTGGCCAATTTTATTATAAAAGAACGTCAGACATCTGTGTGTATCACCAATGACAAACCAAACCACATCATTACCCTGTTCACTTCAGTTTATTTGTTTGAGTGTTAACACTGTAGCAACAAAACCACGGGTTGAATTTATACCAAATTGGGTTTGTAGATCACCAGGGATCCAGAATAGACCTGATTACATTTTAGTAACAGTAGGTCAAAGTTCAGATTTTTTATGAATTTTTAAAATACTTTTTCTTCATTTACTTATAATGGGCAGTAATTTAATTGTCTTGGCACATATATAGAGGCAATTGATATGCTGACATTAACCACACATATGGTCATGATGACATCAGCTGGATTGATGCCAAAATAAGCTACAATATGTGCAAGGGGTGGGGCTTGTTGTGCCTGACACCACTTGTTACTGACGGCATGGATTTAGCCTGGATGTTATCATTGATCTGATTTGATTTGTATTGTAATTTCTATCACCATCTACAGCTAAACATCTGGGGAAGAAAATATTATTGTTATAAATGTTTGTTTGTCTGATGGTCCTTAAATAAAATAATCAATTGTTGATGTTGAATAAAGTCCTTGGGTTTTATGTGAAATTATAGCTTAAAAACTCATGTTTTTCTAAATCTTTTTCTGAAGGCATACATTTTTCTCATTTATTTTATATGGATTTATCAATGTTTTTCTCTATTCCCCCTGTTCATGAAATGTCCTCAGAGCATATGTTAAGTAAACAAACATGACCTTATATTTTTCTTCTATTTTTCTTGCTACATAAGACATTACATTATGGTGGTCATACTGATATTGCCTGTGAATACTGCCAACAAATGGATTTATTCATGCTCACCTGCAGTGCAAACACTTTGCTGGGTCTCTCCGGGACTTCAGCCTCATCCCTACATCTAGACTAAATGTGAGCACAGATGAAAATATGCAAACAGGTGCATCAAGTGGAAAAACTAACCTTTGTGAAGCAAAAATCAAAGTGTCTGTATCTAAAAGTATGTCCACCTATTTAATTTAGTGGAAATCAACCTTCTATGGCTACTGAAGAAACAAATATGGCAATTTATGTCTTGGAGTCACAATCATACACAGTGTCATTTCATCTTATATGTATGCACCATATAAGTGGATGCATGTATATGTGTCAACAAAGCCTAAAATTCATGGCTATCATACGTTATGACGGTGGCTGTAGTGTTTACTCATGAGAATAATTAATATTTGATAGAAGCGAAGATGGAAAACGTCATGATCACACTACTTAGGGTTTTATTCCATTGTTCATCGAGCTTATTTGTCCGTGCTTTATGGAAATGAGAGCCTCTGCTAAAATATTTCTTTGAAAATCAGCCTGCTTTGCCAGAGTTTTCTGTTGTATAATTCATAATGAACCTGGCAATTGAAATAATATGAGTTCATCAATTGCTTGAGGAAATTACTCTGAGACAGTTTTCACATCTATAAAGCCTTTCCTTGCTGTCTGTCAGTGTAAAATAATGCAAATGACTGTGTGTGGCCTCAGTGAATCAAATATGCACCATCTGCATCCAGAGGCACGCATCTACTTTATGTGACATGCAGAGAATCAGACACAAATGATTCAATAACAAACCAGTGCATCATGCTGTTTCCAGTGGAGCATCCAACAGAGCTGCAGCTACGCTCTTCTGTTTAGACTCCCTCAAAATCTGTAATAATATAAACAGATTTAAGTCGCAATAAATCAGTATCACCTCAAGCTATTTTTCCAATAAAGATACCATGGAAAAATAATCCAGACTTATATACAAACATACAGCTGTCAGCTTTAAGTACCGTCTGAGTTCAGTCTTCAAAAAGTGCGCTACGACCTCGAATTTCCCAACACCTGGGTCCCTTTTGAGCCAACAGGGACACGTGGGACACAGGCTGCACTGTTACCTAATCCTAAAGGTGTTGCCAATGCAGCCTCAGCCACCCCAGTAATCCAGATATTACTGGAGTCCAGCTGAGTAACTGGTATACTGTTACCTGGCGAATAAAATTCCTCTTACATCCTTCAAGAGAAGATATCCTCTTTGTCCATTTCTGGTGAAGCAGGTCTAGAAATGTCAAAAAGATGCTGTGGAGAACCAGCACTTGGTTTCCTCTCTTTGAGGAGTTGAAGTGCTTCCATTAGTTGCGCTTCCAAACCAGACATTCGGACATTCAGGTTCTTGAGGTCGTCCTTCAGCTCCAACTTAAGCTCCTGAAGCGAGGCCTGAAGCGTTTGTTCTGGGATTGGGTAGAAGGAGTGTCTACTTTCAGGTTGGACAGGGCTGCGATCCTGTGGTGTGAGGCGATAATCACCTACTTTGTCCAGGCGGAGGTCACTTTTGGTGATACCGCTGTCACATGAGTCTGTCTTCTTTAAAGAGGTCTGTGAGTCATGTACCTTGGACCGTTCAGGCAAAGTCTCCATGGATTCCGCCTTGGAAACTTTGTTCCAGTTGTCGGCTTTGGCCATGGACTCTTTGAAACGACCCCAGCCTTTGACTTTGACGGGTTCAGCAGTGCGACACCCCACGAGGGAAACAGGAGGCGGCACCTGGAGCTTCCCCTTCTCTGAAGGGGGGGGTGTCGATGATGATGGCGTTGAAGACGAGGGCGTCGCCGGGCTTTCTGTCACAGTGACGATGCTGGTAGTGGCGATGGTGGTTTTAGCTACAGAGGCTTCTATGTACACCTGGCCTTTCTCGATGTCGTGGTCATCCAGGTCTGGTTTCTCAGTTTGCAACCGGGCTTCCTTCTGCTGACGGAAACGTTGGAACAGTTTTCGGACTGGGTGGTCCGGCGGCAGGTTTAGAGGGGCTTCATTTTTACGTCTTTGCCGCTCCTCTTCCTCTCGTTTCACATCACTGATTTTTCGGAAGACGATCTAAAAAGACAATTGTATATTTTATAGATATATCATCTGAATAAAAGAACCACTACACAATATGTAAATGAGACAAAACACAGTAACATTTCTAATAAAGGTGCAATGCATAGAATTTGCACATTTGTTACATATTGTGCCTTTAAATCATATCAGCCTATTTAAGTGCTTGCATATTTAAAAATCTGAATACATAACCCCACTGATTGGGTGTGGTGTCTAGCTTTTTAATGGATGATTTTATGTGAAGATATGATTCAAAATGTACGTGCTTTGCAAATGTCACCTTAAAAAGTCATTTCCCGTGACACTAAGGGAAAGTTCATAAGTTGCCTCTGGCTTCAGTGGGTGACGATACAGCCTACTGTAAGATCACCGAGAAGCTGCCAATAAACAGGTACATTTTACGTGTTCATTAGTTTCCTGCTGCTTTTCAGAAAGACTCACGAAACAGTAATTTGGACGAACAGCTGCATGTTTAAAAATCTGCATCACTATGTGTGTGTTGCTTCTGGTACCGCTAAGAAATTAAACTGAGGTATGATTTGAATAACAGACCTGGGAGTTTAAGGGTTTATCAGAGCATGAAACACCACACAGCTGTTTAGAACAACGGACTGCACTGGTTCTGGAAATCATCTCCTTCAGAAGTAAAACCAAAACCTACATATAAGATTAATTGGAAATTAAACTACTAGTTGGGTGATGGTTTCAAGATACATGGTACAATGTTATTACATCTCTACATTTATATGCATCTGAAATCTGAAAAGTACATATTTTAATGTATAAACAGTGTTTTGAAGAACTTGTAGCTCAGAGAGAAATAGTCCTTTAGAGTAAAATCCATTCTCTTATCAATTCAGGGAATTTCATATTTGGATCCAATGCTGCATATTAAAAACTATAACCACTAGCATTTTATTGATCCATTATTCATTTGCTCTCACATTCCCCCTCTGGTGGTGGTAAACTATGTTTGTAGCCACAGATGCCCTGGGGCAGGCTGACAGAAGCATAGCTACCAATTTGAACCTACAGCCCCTCCGACCATCACCGAACATTCAGACGCATTCATACATTAGTGTGAGTGACACTGGAGGCAAGGAGGGTGGAGTGTCTTGCCCAAGGACAACGAACTGACTAAAATAGAGCAGGATTCAAACCGCCAACCCTTCGGTTATTGGATGACCCAGTGAGCCATGGCCGTGCCAAAGATAGCTTTACAGCACCTGGAGGGTTCAAATTCATACTTTATGAATGATTAGGGTCCAAATACACACATAAATGAACCAAAGACTAATAAAAGTGGGTTCAGATAAATATGAGCCCTTTATGGAGAGAATTGTCAGTCCTTATGCTCTCGAAGCATTTTACTTACTAGCATTTTACAGACTATTTTACTTAGACCACTGTAATGTGATGACGAATTTGCATTTAGGTAAATTGTAGAATACAATAAAAAACAAATTTTATATCATAAAAGGTCACACACTAGAACTTTACATATTTACTCATTCCTCTAAAATGTTAGAGTGTTTTATGGCTTTAGTTCAGAAATGCTGAATGTTTTTGCTGAGAAATGTCACCTTTGCATTGTTACACAACATCGCAACAGTCACAAATGAATGGAATTCTGTGGCAATGGAAGAGAAGAGCTGTACACATATTTTTCAGTTTAAGTGGTTGTATAAAGAGAGAACAGAGAAGCTTTATAGAAACAGGTAATGAAATAGTTTTACTTGTGGAGTTTGGATTTGTTTATTTTTGTTGACTGTCATGTAAACTTTTTTTTTTTTTATTGTAATAGCTGCAATGGCAACGTATCTGATGTAAGAAAATGTTTTAAGAAAGGGGCAGGTATTATAAGTTTTATTCATCCTGCTCCTTTCCAATCATTTAGATTGGAATGAATGAATGAATGAATGACAATCTGAGCCCTACAATAGTAAATAACTCTGAGATGTGGAGAGCTCAGTTTCATTTTTCCTGACACGTGTGCTCCTATAATCCTCCTATTTCATATTTCATATCATCTCTTGCAAAATATACAGTACATTTCATATCTTTTAATTTGATGTCTGCTCTTTTCTCATCCCTGAGCCTGACACTGAAATGTGAGCAACACAACCCCATCCATCATTCCTGAAAAGTGAACACACATTGTCCATTTCCCTCATCAGATTCTCATCGACTTCGAGAGCAGAACATATGCGTGTGGCGGATTTTCCATTTCAACAACACAACCTCATGAGTTTGATTTGAAAGCAGCATTTGGCTCCTTCTCCAATCTATCTGTGGATTTCCCAGCTGTATACGTGCACAAAGTATTGGACCCTGGTGAATAGTTAGTTCAATGCAGAAGATGAGATTGCCTCTGAATATGCAGGCGATTCAATCTAACTGAATCTCTCAGGGGCAGGTTAACCTTATTATAAATGAGGCGATGATTGGTAGCTACAGTTGTCTCGACATCTTAGCGGTTTGTGTCTGAATAAAGGTTGTATAATTTATGTTTAGTGTTCTGTAATAGTTTTCAGATGTTTAACCTACATGAACTTGAACTTCTTTCTGCTTTTATAAATTGTACCAAAAAAGGCATACTGAAATACAGGGGGATCATAAAAGAGTAATATTGATTGTCATAATATATTTCCATTATCACTATCTGACACCTTTTCTGTATTTTATGGTTTATTTCATTAAGTGTTTTGTTGTTTTACTACTTTTACATATTTTGATTAGAGCTGCCAAAAGTGACATGTTAACGTGAATTCATCCATCAATTTGATTAATCTGATTAAAAATGTTTACATAGTTATCCAATCTGCAGCGCAGATAGGATAGAACAAACTTTTTGCTTTTGTCAGGACAATGCCATAGCTATTGATGTAAGAACTTAAGTGATTTTGGTTATTATCAAGAAAATCATGGAAAATGACTAGATATCAGCTTTTAAGTCAAACTCCACTTTCTATTTTTTTTTTAAACCTATTTTTGTATTTTAAAATCATACAGAAAATGGTGATTTATGGTTTCACTCTTTTTTTCTGTCTAAAAACAGAGCTTATCTAACAGAGTAGGTAAGGATGAGTGATTTACCTTGTTTCAACTACATCTGCAGTCTTCCTCAGACTTAGTCGAAACAAACATAGTCAAAACATGAAACAAGGTAAATATCTGTTATGTTATGTGTTTCCACTAAGTCTGAGGAAGACTGCAGACATAGTTAAAACAAGGTAAATCACTCATCCTTACTAACTTTGTTGAAAAAAAAAAAAGAATTGCTAATCTAATATAAGAAAAATGACAAAATAAAATGAACTTAATGAATCAAATATGTACAAACTATCAACAGCAAGAAGTAATAAAGAGCACTGCACAAAGTCCCATTCTAAAAAACAAACCAGCAATTATAAGTTGTTGAGCTAAATAAAATTATAAAACTTAGTGAGCACATTCATGGTCAAAAAAGATCTCGTTAAAAATAATATCCCCAACCATGGTAAAGAAAGTGGTCAGTTCAACAAGTAATTAGTCATATTGTGAAAACAGAAAACAACACACAAACAGAGGAGGAGACCAAAAGGTTAACACTCTATACTCATTAAAACACTTCTGAGAAATGTTTTTGATTTAAAAGAATTATTCAGCTTCAATAAGTGTCTCTAATGTGTTTTTTTTTTACCATCATTTTCTGTCATTTTGGTAAAGGTTTTCCACTCTTTGATTAAAAATATGAGGATGTGCTTCCACTACTGTTTCACAATATTTGTAGTCACTCACTCTCTTTCTCAGGTTGTACGTGAGCAGCAGATTTCTGGAAAAGTGGTTGGAAAAAGCCGTGTAGAATTCCAGCACCTTCTGCAGAGCGTCACGTTTAATGACGTGGAGGTCACAGTAGGTCAGAGCTCGGACATTGGCACAGGCTTGGGCCAGAGTCACCTCTTTCCAGAAAACATCACCAAACACATCCCCCTTACCTGTAGAGAAAGGAAAAGGCAGATTAACTTACAATTATACGGTTCAAATGTCCACTACAAACTAAAGAGACTGTAATTCAAGAGATTTGTTTCCATTTTTTTATGATTTAACAATAAGGTAAAACACATCTGCAGCTAATTATAGATGTGGAACCTTGTGAATGGTTTGTGACTGTACTTCATTTTCGCAGCATGAAGCCCTTTGTGTAGTTAAAAGGAAACACATTTACAGTTTTCGGTAGACTTTTGATGAGTTCGGTCTCTGCAGAGTCATAAAAAACCACCTTAAAAAGCTGAAAAGTGAAGTCACTAGCCACTTTTACACAGAGATCCTGGAAAAAGGTGAGATGGTGAGCTCGCCTCTTTTCCACCATTAACCAATTTCCACAGCCAAGGTGAAACAGGCTGGACTTTTACACAGCAGACCAGCGGTGATGCAGTGCAGCGTATAGTGTGACGAATAACTTGCACATTGGAAATAACCCAGGCAGAGTCTTTCACCGTTCCACAAATGTTAGCATGGATAGAATTCTCCACCTGAAGTGACAACAGCTCGTGGATCTCAGTGTCTCTCCAGTTTGACATCTTCCTGGTAGTACTGATATGTTTGTTTATTGTACAGGGCCCACACTTGTTTTTAAATCCCCCCGGCGCAGGGGTCACACATGCAATACAACGTCAAAATGACACCCCCTGGTTCTGGAATGAGAGGCGTTCCTTTTACATAACATTCCAGAATCATGATTCCATCTTCATTATGTTCTACCTCCAGAGGTGTTACAAAGGTGGGACCAAATTATCCACCATTTTGTTTACAAAGATGTTGTTCCAGAATAAAGGTGAAATATTCCTGGAATAGAAGTGTTGTGTAAAAGGGGCTAGTGTCAAAATCTGCAGTAACTCAAATGTCCAATAGGGGTTACCTGCAAAACTAATGCGAAGAACAAATATGAATAACAAATATGAAGCAAAGATTCTTTTATGGAGATAAGTTAATCATTTTCATAGGAAAACTGACTAATATTCTATTCTATTTTTTTTTCTAAGGCTCGTCTCAGTCATGTGTCATTAGAATCATCACTTTTATGCCCCTTATGGTGCCCCTGGCAGAAGCCACAAATGGTCACTGCCGCAGTGCTGCAATGTTAATGTTGTAGTTGTTAACTAATCATTCCTGGATTAATGAAACAGTGAAATGTCACTAAAGACATGCATCTGTGCATGTAAGTAACAGAACTGTTACTGTATATGGATTAAAAAGCCTGACACTGAAGCATTAACATACGGATGCTAAGGTAAGTAATTCACTACTGGTGACAAATCTATTTACAGCAATCATTTTATGTTTTTTCATACTCGAGGTTGTCATTTTCTCTTAATACAAACTGGCAAAGCTGACAATACTTAACCGAGCTCCAAATGATGGTTAAGTATTGTCTGCATGGGGTGAAACGTTTTTGTAGTGGTTTAAAATCAAAGAGTGCATTGTGCTCGACAATCTGCTTGTAAATAGAAGTCACAAAGATCGTTCTACTCATAACTCAAAATTGGAGATTCAGAATTTCTACTGACAACAACATGTATGTAGCAGCAAGAAAATGTACTGAAATATTCCTAAAAACCACCACTAAAGCAGTTTAAAGTAAATAAACCTGATTATCACTAGTGATACTGGGTGTCAGACTTACAGATGGATGGTGGATCGTTTGCTTATAATAATCCTCTGCTGTGATTTGACATCACCTGAAAAGAACCTACTAAAGGAGTGGCCGCTGTGATTGACAGGTGAATGTCACCAGACGTTGTTGTTCTGGCTTTGATTGACAGCTAGGATTAGTTCCCCTGCCAAATTACCCAATCTTATTTGTCTCCTTGACCAGCAGCTCCACTGTAGTGCTAGAGGAATCTGTCATGAAGTTTACTGCTAGTTAATTACAATAAACACCATTATTTAGCTGCATTTGCAGAATTAATCTGCATTGAATTATATGATCTGTCATTTAGCCTGCTAATTAGCTCAGGTATCTGTAATTAGTGTGTTTATACATGATAATACTGTGATCAAACATAATTATATGTGTTAACATTTATTAAGGAGCTAAAATTACACTGTTAGTTGATGTGATCTGTGTTTTCAGCATGATCCAGTTTCAATGTTTGCAATTCTCCAGAAATACCTAAAAAATGAACACGGTGATGGCCATATTGTGTCTTATGTTAGACCTCAAAATTTAAGATTAATTATATATATATATATATATATATATATATATATAAAA
>JAPSES010000097.1:3139707-3149722 GCA_029822895.1 Maxillicosta whitleyi | reverse complement strand
CTCTAATGTTAACAATTAATTTTGAAGCAAAAAATCAAACACACACACACACACACACTTTGTATATATTTGCCATTTTTATTGTATTCCACCTGATTGAACAATTTTCCAATTGTAGGCAGCTTCATGAAATTTGTGATTTCTTTATGAATATATAAATAGTGATGTAATGATCTGTCTTAATCTGAATTTCCACACATATCTGTTCTTTTTTTGTAATTATCTTATTTTTTTCAGTCTGTATCTGTTCTTTCATTACAATATGAACAGCAGGAGTCACACTGAGTCTGATTTTTTACCTCTTCCATATGCGGTCCTTAATCTGGGATAAGTCTGATGTCTTCCACTGGGGCCTCATAATGGAAATCACTCTAGAGCACAGGTGTCAAACATGTGGCCTGGGGGCCAAATCTGGCCCACTACAGGGTTCAGTCTGGCCCCTGGGATGAATTTGTGAAATGTAAAAATTACACTGAAGATATTAACAATCAAGAATGTTCAAATCATTTTGGTCAATTCAATCTAAAAATTATCAAACTATCATAATAGCCTATAAATAATGAAAACTGCAAATTTTTTCTCTTTGGTTGATAAAAAAAAAAAGTTAAATTATACAAAAAAAAGTTTACATTTCCAGACTGACCTTTTATTAAAAAAAAACAAAAACGTGAATAACCTGAGATCTCTTAATAGAAGTATGTGGAGTTTGAATAATATTCTGCCTGTTATTTAATGTTTTGTGTATTTGTAGATACACTGTGATCTGTAAGCTGTGATTCACATGTATAAAGGATAACTAAGGCATAATATTGTTAACATTGCACTTATTTTACTTAAGAATTTTCAGATTCATATTTGTTCATGTTCTGTTCGAGTACAATTCATATATGTAAATACTTTCATTACAGAATTTTACTTTTTTCACTCAAAATCTATCATTCTATTATTTATATTATTTTACTAGTCCGTCCCACTGTATACCATATTAGGCTGAATGTGGCCCCTGAACTAAAATGAGTTCGACACCCCTGCTCTAGAGTAATATTCATCATGATTCTGTGGAGGCTGGTGGAACTCTTTAAAATGATGTCTCTGTTTTTAAAGTTGTTTTGATCTGCTCACGTTTGCAGCCTTCCCTCACACATCAACTTAAATGGAAACGTAAATACTACAACTTACTTTAGGTGATGTTTTTGTTACTGTTCTTTTGATCGGATGTTGGCAACACTCAAAAATAATGAATACAGCCAAAGTGTTTTTTTACAGTTTTTGCTTCATGACGTGTTTTTAATCTGAAGTTGATGCTTTTTTCCCAACAAAAATATTCTACAAAATAACCTCATAACTTGTTACATGAATGAGATGAAAAACATTTCATTAATTCCACTTCCACAATGATGACTAATTTCTCTATAAAGTATGAAGTACATGGTTAAATTTCTTATGATAATAAAATACTATCATAAACAGTCAGCCTTAAACCTTGACCCACACTCACCTCGTCCACATTTTCGAAGGCGTTGATGACATCATATGGCAGACAGGAGAGTAGATCGATAACAAACCAGGTCTTCAGGTAATTCATTCGAATCAGTTTGGGGTCCGAGATGACCTCGCCAGCAGGTCCCACGAATGTGGTGTGGAAGTTCAGAACGATGTCCACCAAGAATATGACGTCCACGATGCTGTCCACCACCAGCCATGTGACGTTGTTCTGCTTCGTCTTGAAGGAGACGTTGTAGGGCACCATGATGGCCGTGTAGAAGGTGAGGATGAGGATGACCCAGTCCCAGGTGGTCTTGAAGAGGCAGTAGTGCAGGATGATGTGAGGAGGGGTTTTGGGGGTCTCCTGCTTGTATTGAGGTAGAATGTCAGAGCCGAGCTGCAGAACCTGTGCAAAAAAAGGAAGACAAAACGACACATAGATTCAGTAGCAGACCAGAGGGACTTTAACACCAGGGTTAGACATGTGTCCACCTCAGGGGGACTGTTATAAAGTGTCCTCATTTATTTTTGATCTGAACTTTACGCTCATGTCCATTCTAATCAGCCATACAACCTGTTTGTAACATCTGTCAGTTTGGCTGTCATGAAAATGAAACGTTAACTGATGATTAACTGTCCAACAGCTAATCACAGTTAACCATATCATTGTCTTTTTCTCTTCATGTTATGCCTCTAGTATAGCATAAGGCTAACAGTAATGTAATTATACACCGGAGTAAAAAAAACAAACATTTATGGAAGGCTAAATAAGAATCACTGTTATGTCTGTAAGATGCAGCTGAGACATGAAAAGCTATTATTGAAATATAAAGGAAAAGTACCAATGACAGGTACCAACAGACATTTAACACCTTGTGAAGCGATGAGAAGTGAGGATCATCATTAAAAAAGTGCAAATCAAATATTACACTGTCAAAAAATTTGTAGAAATGTGTCATTTCTGTTAGAGTGTGCATTTGAATAGAGATGATTATCACAACCACACAAAAAGTTGGTTATGTTGTAATAAAATCTTCTCTTTGTAGTTTCCCTATAGTGCTTTGTATCCATTTAAGAACTGGGAGACTGAACATAATATAATATAAGTGTATGTTTCAATTTGTGAAATGACCGTTTTTGCACTGCCGGTTGTGGATAATAATTCACTGTATAGAGTTTGTTCCATGTTTTATATGCTTCACTTCTCCTTCCTCACCATCTTATCATTCTCATGGCCATCATGACCTGGGGCGCTGAAAACCAGCAGAGGTAGTTAGAGGATGCTTTGGTTCAAGGCCAGAAGCCGCAACCAAATCCATGTCTGGATGTGTATGTAGGACGCTGCACTTTGTGTTTAAGCATAAATTTGTACTTTGTCGCAACTTGATTGATTTATTGAAGGTTGGTGTGTATGTAGGACAGTGGGAGGTGCTTGTGACACAAGATATAAGACTTACTGCGTCTTTGAATGACTAGACATTTCTATGTTGTCTGCACTAGAATACATTACTTCATTTCATCAAAATCTAAAGAGTCATCTGACTATGCCCCTTATTCAAGTTTTCCACATCAGCATTTTAAAACATTTCTGCATTAATTATTAATCTAAAAAAAAAAAGTAGGCCTAGCGTATACACTATGATGACCTCTGAGAAATAGGGAATGAGCCCTTTTATATGGTCCATTTGTTAATGTTATCAATATCTGCGTTATTTACATTAACCCATAAAGACCTAATCTCATTTTTGTGACAGTTCCCAAATGAACTTTTATCTAGATTTCACCTTTCTTAAATTATTTATTACAATTTATTCTAATATTATCTTCTGAATTTAGCATTTTTTCAGTGAAAATCACATATTTTCCTTTATTTAATTTGCTGATTATGTTGAATGATTATGTTGTTAAAGTTGACGCTTATATAAAAATCTGAGAAAACTGGGGTAAAAAAAAGGGACTTTGTCAGCAAAAATATCATTAACTGAACATAAAACAAGTGTCGCCATCCACTGTTATTGATCCAACTCCATGGGTTTTACTGATGAATCAATGATGTAGAAGATGACGGTGTTTCCACGGTAAATGCAGAGCCTCTGAACATCCAAATGGGTCATATATGATGACCATGAAAAGATGACAAACACCAATTATTTACATGCATTGATAGGATTAGTGTATCAACAGGTATTAAACAGTTTAGATCAGTAGATGTTTTTGGTGACCAGTGGCTGTTTGAGTGTTTAAGAGTTAATGTTTGGCATTACTTGCTGTTATTTCATTACAATTAAATGACATAAATTAACGTAATAAAAATATTCCGGGTAACATGGTACTCATTGGTAAATATGTATGTGCTTAATTCATGTTAGGTAGATTTTCATCAACAACTGTGATGAAAACAACAACTCCCATGGTCCCACAACGATTCACGACATCATCAAACAATCTGTTGTTATTGTTTTGATTGAGACCCCTCACAGCAATAATTACATACTGCGCATTTGAATTTGAATAAAATATCTGTGGCAGACAACACAATACAAAGTGGGGAAGAATACTAAGTAAAAACTGAGTAAATTCATAGGTCCATACCTCAGCTAAGCGGGAGTGCTTGTGGACATTTTCTCCTTTGTGAACTGTGGGCTGCAGCTGTTGTAACACGCCTCTACTGCTGGTGAGAGCTCGAGTCAGTCGAGCAAACTTCCCCCAGCCTGAGGATGATAAGAAAACACATGTAGCATAACAAAATTTGCAAGAAAACCACAGAGCTGCTAGCATCATATGTATAGTGGTATTGGCCACTTGTGTGTGGCTCTGTGCCTTTACTTTATTGACTCAATTATGATACAGTCATGGAAAAAATTATTAGACCACCTTTGTTTTCTTCAATTTCTTGTCCATTTTATTTCTAACTAAAGGTGCATTTGTTTAATTTAAGAGCTGATATCTAGACATTTTCCATGTTTTCTTGAGCTAGCTATAGCTATGGCATTGTACTGACAAAAACAGAGCTTTTAGACATTCCATGTTTTCTTTTCTGTCTGTTTTAGTCACATGATACACACAGGAGTTAGTACTTGTTGCATAACTATTATTTTTGATGACTTTTTATTATCTAACAATTTTTTCCCACAACTATACTTAGTTTTTTGTTTAATTTATGTGGCTGTCACTAGAACTACAATGCACCTGTTTCTGTTGTATTAAATTATCATTATTCAGTTGTTGTATTAAACCAAACTGTGAAACAGGTCATTAGTGAAATGGCCTTCACCTATTGATGCCAACTTCTAAACTATAATATCATTATTTATTCTGTTTTTGTCACCACTTTTTGTTTGTGAACGCTCTCTTAAACTAATTCATGCTCTATTTTGGCTGTCTTTAACAGTTAAATACAGACCACTGAATAATTTTTAGCGTTGACTGTGCCTGACTGAATGCATACTTGCCAGAGCAGATGCACAATACTCAGGGTTGGATGATGATCGCTGAAGATAAAATGTTACAAACTGACTCAACCTCTATCATCTGATCATCTGTGTATGAAATATTAAAGTCCCCCACCACTCATAAACAACTTCTCTCCATGTTCCTTCCCTGTAATCTCTGAGAGCGAGCGTGCAGAACAATGTTGTGTGCAGAGTTTGACACAGTCAGGATGTTCTGACATTTAAGTGCAAAAGGAATAATGTTTGTCTGGGCTTGTCTTAAACCAGAAGCACAGAATTTGTAATGTAATTTAAACCACAATACTACAGACAAAAAAAACCCAACAAGTTTAAAAAGGGGAAGTGGTGCCAATTATATGAGTGGACCTCCAGTCATTTTCGTTGACAACTTAAGAAGAACATCCATCATCATCAAAAAGCTTTCTGACTCGAACCTTTGGAGGAATCATCTTCAATGGGTTGTTTGAAGGCTGTGATATCACTGAACGTGCACAGAAACAGGACCACTTTCTCTTGTTCATTTCGAATGGGAGCAATCTTCACAAAAAACCAAACGGGCGTCCCTTAAATTAGAAAAAGAACAAGCTTAATATAAGTATACATCATCTGCTTTTAAGGGGATATAATGGCAGAAATCGTCATTGCAATTTGTAAAACCCCAAAAACATCCCAGTCTCTTAAAACTTTCCTGTTACACCTGCAGGCAGAGGAAGGATACACCTGTGAGTGGAAACAAACACAGCACAGTTTTTCTGGGGAAGGTTTCTTTGGTCTGACTCCCAACCAATTAGTATGTTTCCACAGAGGTAGAAATGCACTGGGCTGCCTTTGAACTCTGCTGTATGTTCGTAAGGCTCTGAATACATTTGCATGACAAGAGAGTGGAACTTCACATTTCCCTCTTTCCCCACATATGGCTCCACTACTTACTGTTTTTCTTGTACATGAGTATTTCAAATGAATTCATCTCATAATTCTCAAACGTCAGCCGCACTTTCTCCGTCGTGTCCTTGTCCGTGAGCTCCCCATACATGAAGCTGCAACACAAAAAGAAAACAAAACAATTAAAGATGAAGAGTTGCTGTTTACATTACACTGGCACTACAAACTGCTGAGGAAAACTCGAATGTGTGAATATTTTAATTCCCAAACTGCACTTTTATGCACTGTTGTCTTTATAGGTTATCATATAGTATGTGATTTACATCTAGCTTTCTTGTTTTAACCTGTAAAGACCTGTAAAAAAAAAAAAAAAAACAACTAACCATGACCGAAATCATCTACCAATATTAAATGATTAATAACTTCTTCTCCTTTAAAGCGTTCAACCCATGTAAATAATTGGTGCAAAATGCAGTTTGTCGTCTTTTCATTTTCATCAGATATGACCAATTTGGACATTGAGAGGCTTTGTAGTTACCATGGAAACAGCACCATCTTCTACAACATTGATTCACCAGTAAAACCCATGAAGTTGGATCAATGACAGTGGATGGAGACACTTGTTTTATGTTCAGTTAATAGTAAATCTTGTTTAAAAAGTCACATTTTCCTCATTGTTCTGTTTCTGATATTATGGCATATTAATTTTAATCTGAGCTTTTATGAAAATCTACATGATCTTGAATTATATATGGGAACATACTTGATTTTTATTGAAGAAACGCAAAATACAGAGGATAATGTTACAATAAATTGCTTAAGAACAGTTAAATAGAGAGAAAAATCCATTTGGGAACTGGTGGAAAAGTAACACTGGGTCTTTATGGGTTAATATATAGGCTTTTAAACCATTTTTATTCATTTCCTCGTAAAGTGTGCGAAAATTGCTTGCTGTTATGTTAAGCAGATTCTGGAATTTAGAATTGCATTATATTGAGAAACTAGATTAAAACCAAATAAAGACAAATGCTTCCAAAAGCCTAATTGGCCAAATGCAAAGTACCTCTCAAAAACAAATTAAACCTGAAGAGAGGTCAAGCAACCATGAACGCATTTAACCACGCTGCAGAGACATTCATCTCACTTTGCTTGTTACTGCCACCCTCAGTAGCAGCCTGTTCCAGCATGATCTAAATATAACTCCGAGTTTGTTATGAAATACAAAAGGAAGGCTAAATTTAATGAGACTGCATTCTGACGCTGCAGAGACTTTTCAGACCAGTGCTTGATGTAATATCACTGATGAATGTCCCCTCTCTTTTTCCCTGTCTGTGACTGGAGTGAAGTAATGTGACGCTCTTCAAAGAAAACGCTTGAAACGATTCCTCAAATGAGTTCCTCGTCATGTGTAAAGAATTCCCACAGGCTCGTCACTGTATGTTTATGACACCCAACACAGAAAAATAGATAAACCATCGTCGAAAGTGCTAACATGGAAAAAACATTCTTTAATCAACATCTAGAGCAAAACAAGCTGTGATCTTGGACTTAAACACCAGTTAGTGTGGGTTTTATGTTTGAGTCATTCCAGACATGGGTTACACATCTGTGTTCTTCACGTCTTCAGCCTTAGATCCTAAATAACACAATCCATCTTTATTTTTAGCTTATTCAAAGCATATCGGCAATGTGTAAAATATCAAGCATTATACGTTTCTAGTTTTGGAGAATTTTAACATAAGTTTAAAGTCATTTTGCACTTTTGTCATACTAAACATTAAAGTTTATTTTGTACTTTACAGTTTAATTATCCAACTTTTGTTTTTATCCAGGTCTGTTAATGCTTGTGATTATGTATAATGTGTTTGCTCTTATGTTCTATTTTACTGCTTCCATCCATCCATCCATCCATCCTTCCTTCCATCCTTCCTTCCTTCCAAATAAAATCAAATGAAACCACTGTTACATGATGTGCAATTTATATCAATCAAAAAGTTTACAGCAGCGCATGACGTTCGTCATCAATTTTTCAGCAAATCTTTAAAACCTGAGTGAAAGCCTAAGTATCACAAATCCGTTAGTCTTTCTGTGATTACACACCTGAATCTATATAAATTTTAAGACAGTAAAAGAATGTTTACTATCCAGTCGTGAATCCAGCTCAATTAAGGGCACATTTTTCTGCCCTTCCAACACTTAGCTGTATCTGCTAGGCTAAAAATAAACTTTAAAAAGAATCTGCAAATAATATTTGTATTGGCAAGGCTTCCTACAGCTTATGTTTAGGGACTCGAGGGTCTAAATCAGCAATAGCTGCAGTGTTGGCTGTGAGAAACCTCATCTCCCACAACAGACAATATCTCCCACGGTTTTAAAATCTGGCAGCCCCAACTGTTTCCATGTGATCCTGTTAATTTAGCAGTTGTTGTCTCGCTTATGATAGGCACAGTTAACACAACAAAATTATAAGCAGTACTTAAAAATAAATAATCATTTTAAGGAATGTAAAGAAACCACTTCAGCATCAGCCCTTTTCACTGAGCTCATGACATTTCAGTTGTTTCAACCTGATTACATCACAGATTTGTATCTGCTTTCTGTCTTTGCACAAGAAATAGACAACTAATTAACTGTCTTATACAACAACAAAGCCCAAAGACAGATGGATGAATATGTGTTATTGTTATTATTCTACAATTTCATTGCATTAAAGCATAGTTCTAATCTCCAGATCTTTGAATTTCCCTGGCTGAGCCCATTTATCCTTAGTGAGGTTATAAATGCTAACAGACGATTTATGAAAATGTGCTTCCCTTCACAGAAAAGAACATTAAATTAAACATTACTGAATTGGTTTGGGACTGTTTTACACACTGTGTCTTCAGCGGCAGCACCGTGTACATACGGTGCCTGAGCTAAAGCTGTTATGTTTGTTGTAATAAAGGATCGTGTCCTCACACAACGGCTGGTTGGCCTTTAAATATCAGTTTTTGAGGACTGGATATGAGGGGGGTGAAGTCTTGTAATTGTGAGTTCTGCATGTTTATACCAAGGCGCCTAAGGCTGAAGGACCGTTGTAATCCATCCAAAGACGCCATGATGTCGTGAGTGTCAGGCCCAGATCAGAAACCTCTGAACACTTAGAACGACAGTGACAGTGTGAACTGTCTGCTCACTCCAATCTGTACTCAGTCAAACCTCTGCGCCCTAGGTTGGAAAATAAAGATCTAGAAAGTCTATTAATAGAGAGCCATGTGGTTTTCAGTGCTCAGTTATGTCTTTGTCACCACATATTACTGCCCCCAACCAGAAATCAATCTCAGTGCTGGATGAATGAATAATAACATTTTCACTTCACTGCTAATGTACTAAATCTTAATCATTTGAATAACTGATAAGAAGTTCCATGGACTAAAGAACAACCTGGCATTATTGTCATCTTTACCAAAAAAAGACACATGAATTTGAGCTCTAAAAAATACTGTGTTGTTGTTAAGGTGATTAATATTTGATAAAACCATTTGCAATGGCTTCAAATATAAACTGCAAAAGTTAGAGAAATAATATACACTCAGTTACTGCAGTTATTTTCATTACTTCAAGTTTGACCTGATTTGCCATTTTTCCATAATTTTGGTCACTTGCCAGGTACGTCTGACTAAATATGGGTTTTTTAATTACTTTATGAAGTCCAATAATCAAGCCAATATAAGTTGATTAATTGTGGTGTCACTGTTAACAGATGACCTACATGAAAACCAAAATAATAATTAAAAAAAAAAAAAAAACGAATCAAGGAGCAGATAAAACATAAGTATACCATTTAGCTTTTTAAAACACTTCTCAGTGTCATAGAGGAACTATTTCGCTCATATGGACATCTGACACAACATGAGAATATATCTGAATAATCTGACATGGACTGAAACAGGACAATACCTAAGCTCATGAAGGGATGATATTGTAACTCATTAAACCTTGTTGTTACTGTTGTACTTTAAGCTTTGATATGCCCCTGTCTGTCCTTGTTAATGCTGTTCGTGTGTCTTTGCATTTTTGTTTTATATTTGTTAAAGCATTTTAAATCTTTAAAATATATTAAAAAAAAAATAAAAACCAAGAAAATAAAACCAAGTGTCTCAAAAAAAAAAAAAAAAAAAAAAAAGAATATTCCTCCCACATCACCCTTAACCCCC
>JAPSES010000097.1:3094770-3139607 GCA_029822895.1 Maxillicosta whitleyi | reverse complement strand
TATGCATTAAATTACCTGATTTATTGGCCTCCTTTTACACACACACACACACACACACACACACACACACACACACAAACAAACAACATTTCTATACCGGCCGTTTTCCCCGCTAGCAGGGATTGACCGGTCCATGGATTCCTCTCCTCCACATTTCTCTGTCTCCTCCATCTCCTTCTCCACCCCCATCACTCTCATATCGTCCTCAACCACATCCTTCCATCGCCTCATCAGTCGTCCCCTCCCTCGCCTTCCTGCCACCTCCATCGTTAACACTCTATCCACTTCCGTATCCTCCCTCTTCTCCACACATGTCCATACCACCTCAAACCGCTGCCTCCTTAACCACACGTCCATCGACTCTACACCCCCCCTCTGTGCAACCTAAGGCAAAAGCAGCACCATAAATATTATTTCCACTAATGAATCTCATCTAATCAGTTAATCAATTATTTGTGTACATCCCTCCCAAATACAGTATAATTAGGGAGGTATAGTTTTGTTAGTTTTCTTTGAATGTTAACACTTCAGCAGCAAAACTATTGGTTGAATTCACACCAAACTGTATTTATAGACTGCCGGTGACCCAGAATATACTTTAATTTACTTATAATGGGCATAATTTAATTTGCCTATGTTGTCTATGTCTATGCTTGTAAAGTAAGCAAGTAAAGTTTCTTTATAAAGTGCTTTTCACAGATAAAAATCACAAAGTGCTGTACATAAAAATGAGTGAAATAAAATAACAAGAATAATTTCATAAAATATATAAAAAGGATAAACCATTGCTGACATCAACACAGACATAGACATGATGACGTCAGCTGGTTCGATGCCAAATAAAGATACAATACATGCGAGAGGCGGGGTTTGTTGGGCCCGGTACTACTTGTTTATCTTTAGTTTCTGATGGTGTATCCACTTTGTACATACGAGTTTTATTTGAAATGACTCAAAAAAACAGCCAAATATCTAAGATCTTTCTATTCCAAAATGGAACCACAGATCGTCTTGCATACCTGCAGGTGCTGCTTTTCTGCATCACTTCAGCTCTGTGGTATCCTGACAACTTGCAGAAACCATCGTTGCTGTAGACTATCGGCCAGTCCACTATCTGAGCATTTCCCAGGACAAAGTTGGTATCTGTTTAAAGATTAAACAGGAGAGAAAGAGGGCACATGCTTGAGGGGTTACAACATTTCCTAAAAGCAAAAGGAATGTACTAATGTGGCTTAGTTTTGGCAACCTCACAAAAAGGCCAGTTGCAACCTCAAAAACAAGAATTTTAGGGACTAATAGTTAAATGCCAAAAATCCAAAGCAAAAATGAGAGCAGAGGAAGTTTAGAATGAATGATTTATCTGTTGACATAAGTACAGAGAAACTAAAAACGGTCACGCTTTAAAGAATGTATGTATACATTTCCTTGACTTTATCTGCATGTTCCAATCAATAATGAGAGAAAACATTATCACTATAAGGCTACTGTGTTTTTTTTAAGTGTCTTATTGAAGACAGTTATGCAGCAGTGTCATAATGAAGACATCTACTTCACTAAAACCATCATGAATTTAGCACCATTTAAGACCTTAAAAGTTGCTCAAACATGTCTGATTTTATTAAAAAAAGATGCAGTAGCCCATCTTTAAGCGCTGCTACTGCACTTAAAAGACTTTTTTCAGTCTCCCTGATGGTTTAAGGCTCATTACATACTCCACATACACTTACATAAAGTCTCTGTTGTTTATGTAGAAAACATGCAGTTACACTTCCCTGACTTCTTTATAGTTTCTCATTAGAAAAAGCATCAAACCGGTATGATGTTGCAGCAAGCAATAATGTGTGTTTCAGATTTTGGCATACTGTATGTGACTTAACTGGAACAAAATAACAGGCTCTTGTGTTGCCTTACATGTACTGCTGCAGAATATGGAACAGATCTATATGGCTGTCTCACAAGTGTGTCAGACATGAATGTAAAGTGTATTTGCTACAGAAATGGACAAATGTATAAAGCATTTATTTATGGTATAATCTATAAATATTGATTTCTATAAAATATTAATTTGTTGTCAATGAAAACAATGGTTATGTTGACAGTTGTCAGACAGTTTTACATACAGTATGTGATGTGTGGCCTTCTGGTATAATTTATTTATAGTAAAAATCATGTAATATGTCAGAGGACATTAGAAAAACTGCATTTTAAATATCTATCTATCTATCTATCTATACTGATATGTTTATGTACACATTTAATAGTGCAGTTATAAATCTACTGACATAAATGTGACAAAAAGCACAGAGGTATAGCAGTAATGGCCTTAAATTGGACAAGAGAATTATGATAGTAAGTTGACATAAGTGGCATAAAATAGAATCTGCACACATGAAAGCATACTGTACCTTCCTATGCACACAAACTACAACTATGTGAAGACGCACAGATAACAGAGCAGGGTAGGGTTAAAACACTTGGCACAATGGCACTACAGAACAAAAAAGTGACATGATGTAACCATCAAACAAAACACACAAAAAATTAACATGAAAAGCGTGACATGATGCACAAGACGTTCCATGCCAATGTGTTATTTTACAATGATCAGATGAACATTTATCTTGTGAATAAAATAGTCCAAACTTCTGGGACTGTTTAGCTTTGAATTAATCTGTTACAACATAGCAGCATTTTTTTTTTTTTTTTTTGGAATCTTTGTAAGACTTTGTAAATTAACAGCATTTGGTATAGAACATTTAGTACATTACAAAGAGGGGTCTGGAAAGAAAACATAAGAAGAACTATGGCTCTAGTACCTGTCTGTTTATGTGATAGTGTCCAAACTGAAATTTTTAAAAAGAAAAACAATGGTTAAAAAATCACAGTTTCTGCTACAGTAAATGACAGACAAAAGGATGTGTCAACAAAAAAGTGACACAGATGGTTAAAACAGTGCTTCAAACCAACATTTCGCACAGCAGTTGATATACATACATTTTTTACATTATATAAGACCATATCACATGTAGTCAAAGGCATTAGGAGTGAAGTTATTTGATTTCCCCAGTGGTTTTTGTGAAGAAATGCATCGAATTTAGTATGAAAAAAAGCATCCAGAGAAATATCACCTAATTCTGTTCAATTTTAGTTTAGATTTCTCCACAACTCACAAACAAAACAAAATCCTATGAGATAACACATTAAAGTGAGAGCACTTACTGCAGCATGGCATTTTTTTTTTAGCTTGCTGCTTTTATTTTCTGTTTTGCTTGTTGCTTGTAAGTTTGGTTTTAATGATTATTTCCCATTATCAATGAGCGTGTTTTAAAGTAACAGAAAGCAGCTACTTTCAGCAAAATCCTCTTCTTTTAAACTCATTATAGACCACAATATCTGCCCGGCAACAAACAGCAGATAGACACAATTAGCAAGTACCTGCTGAACATTTCTAGTGGAACATGAGCCACTTTTCCTGAGGAGTGAATGAAAAAAGGGAAAAATACTGACTATATTCATTAGTAGAACCCGAATAAGAATATTTGTGCTAGTGTTCCCTTGTGTCAGCAAAAACATGCAGAACTCCCCAGCTGTGTGACTTTGTCTGCTGTTTGATGTGGAGTAAAAGGCCTAAAAATGAGTTTAGAAGACTAAAAAAAACATGGCTGTCAATGTCGGAAACAATGCTCATATGAAGAGACCCATTTTTTGTATGTACTAGGAGAATAAAACTCTTTCTGAGCTGCAGAATTTGGTGAAAATATGTAAAAATTCAGCTTTAAATGGCACTTATAGCTAATGAAATATTCAAATGTAGAGGTTACAAGCAAATGTAAGTCCTTATAAGTACACTTTAAATAATATATTTGTGAAACTTAAAATAGAAGTAAAATGTAAACCCTCTAATCTCACACGTCATCAAAATTTTGCTCAAAGCCGCTTATTACACATTGAATGATTGAGAGACCAAAGATGCATAAAAGGAAGAGCTCATTGTTTCCGTAACGCCCGCCCACCACTCAGTGCCTCTCAAGTCAATCCACTGTTTCTCACTGGCATCCTGCAGATTATAGTCTTGGCTCTTTTGTCTTTTACTTGGGAGAGATTTACTGCTCACTAATCCATAGACCGCCCAAGGTCAGAGGAATAACGTTTGCATGGATTTGGGGTTTTTTTCCAGGGGGATTTTCCTTCATTTTTTTTTTTTTAATTTATTTTTTAATTATTCTATACAACTTTGGAGCCCAAATAGCATGACTTGCCAAAAAAAAAAAAAAAAATCCTAATTTTGGACATAGCAACCACCTTTTTTCTGACCAAGTTGTTTCTTTCTGTCATGACATCCATTACTGAAGATAACAGCAGCAGACTAACAGACGGAGTGGATACAAAAACAGACGATTGACTGAATGCAGAGGATAAAAATGATCATAAACCTCAACGTAACCAAACCGGTGCCAAGGAAGAAGCTGTTTTGTTTCCTAATGTATTCAACTCCAGTGAGAACCTCGTGACAGACACACTCAGATGCTGGTTTTGTTTCACAGTAGCTGTCCGCTGTCATAACTCTCCGGTCTTTCCTGCCACATCCTATTGAATCTAATAATGTACAGAAAAGCCAAGGGATTACTGACAGCTTGATCCAAAAATAAAACATTTAGCACTGTTTTGTAAATGTTACCTTGCTAATACACACATCTAAACCACATCTGCAGCCTGCTGAAGATGAAACTGTCTAATTAATTCAGTGCATCTTGCAAAGTTATTTAAAGATTTAATGCTAAACAAACTAACAGACAGGAAAGATACAAGACACCCATGCCATATTAACATGGATTTCTGTTAATAAATGTCTGAAATTTATACCACAACCACTTCTCTCTCCTGTGTTGTTCAAGATATCTCCAGTAAAATCCAATTAAGACTTTAGGATATTTCAGTGGTTATTTTCCACAAAAATAAAAGGAGGACAGTGCCTACATTGGAGACAAGTTGAGGCTCAGTTACATTCAATTCAGATTCTGCCCATTAAAGGCTCCTGTTTGATTCCAGACATCACTAAAATCCCTAATAGCTTAGATGAATTCACCATCACTCTGTCTTTTTAAGGAAAAGTCGGATGAATAATCATAAAAAGACATTTTATATGACTGATCCCTGAAAGACTGCACATCCTTGTACTGGTTCAATAAAAAAATACTGTCAGACGCTATAAGCTATACTGTCCACACAAGTATGAAGACTAAACATTTCTATCCTAGATGATTTTCCAATTAAAAATTGGCTTTATGTAATTGGCAGTAAATGTAATGATTTTTGATTTTTGTGGGTGTCTGCTGTTTTTTTTTTTTTTTTTAATCCCTCATAGGACCAGGTCATTTGCTTGGAAACTCTATCGTTATAAATAAATAGGATAAATTAAAAATAATAAAAATATGTATTTGCATGAACTAGGAGTGCATTTAAGAATCAGATGTTTGGGTAGTTCAGTAGTTTCTTGCTGTGCTAAGTTTCCAAAGCCTGTACATGTGGTAATTATTTCATTAATTCCTTCTTGGGCTTAATCATTTATTTGTTTGACATGATTAAAAAAAAGGTTTAATACGATAAATGGAGGTAGAGTTTTTCTTAAAGATTAGTTTGAAATCACGAGACACAATCTGACAAATTAAGCATCATCCTTACCGTTCGACCGTCTGACAATATTCTCCAAAAAAGTATTTTGAGGGGCCACAAGTCCCCTCCGACCCCCCGCCATCCTGCCTCTTCACTCAGTCGTCTGCAGGTGAATCTTTACTCCTCAATCCGGCGGTTCTCTTCATGGTATCCTTCGCTTGGAGACGCTGCGTGGATTTTCTTGTAGAGGGTCTGTCTGTCTGGTCTGGTCATTAGCTCCCTCAGCCCGGTGCGGTGCGTTGGCGCCTCTTTACGCACCTCATCATCCAGGAGGAAAACAACGCCGGGGCGCAGCGCACAGGAGGGGCCGCGGCTCTGCTCCTCAGCCGAGAACAGCAGCAGGACCCGGGGCTCCATCTGCTGGACTGAGGCTCCACTGCAGGTTAACCGTGGAAACTCATGTAACTGCAGGCAAAATATCCACGGCAAGGAGTCATTTAACTTCTCGCGTGGGTCAAAGATGTTCTTCTTTAGTGTGATCTGTGACCAGAGTTGATTCATTAATAAGTAAGTAAATTAATAAGAAGTGTAATCTGTGCAATATTATGATTGAAGCCAGTGGTTGAATGAAATAAACAATATTTCACTCTAATGAACTAAACAACTGAAAAAAGGATAAGGCTTATTATTGCCTACCTTATGCCTTCCAAGGAATAATCTAGATCAGGGGTCAGGAACCCTGGTCCTAGAGAGTCACTGCATGTTTTTTCCAACACCTGTGACTCAAATGATAAGCCTATCATCCAGCTCTGCAGAAGCCTGAAAATGACTGTCAGGTGTGCTGGAAAAGGGAAACACCTAAAACAGGGTTCTCAAACTCTGGTCCTTGAGGACCAGTGCCCTGCATGTTTTAGATCTTTCCCTCTTCCATCACACCTGGAAACCATTACGTCATTATCAGCCTTCTGCAGAGGTGGATGGTGAGCTGATCATTAAATGAACCAGGTTTGCTGGAAGAGGGAAATACATAAAACATGCAGGATCCTGGCCCTCAAGGACCGGAGTTTGACACCTGTGATGTAAAATATACAGGACAGTAGATGTAGAGGGCCAGGGTTACTGACCCCTAAACTGGAATATGATCAAATAAAATAAAAAAAGAAGGAACTAGTTTTCTTTCTGTATGTTAAATAAAATCTGAATGCCAGTAGGACAGCTTTTGCTCATCAGGTGAAACATAAATTCCAACATCTGTAAAAACACAACACTGATTAATTTTAAAGTGAAGGATCCTATGAATAATTATTTCATTCTAGGTATCAACCTTTGATTATAATCACTCTTTTCTGAAGAAATTACAACATTTTTTGTATTAATATAATTAAATAATAAAAAATAATAGGGTAATAATGTAAGTAATATTGATTACTGCTTAAAAACAGTCCCTTTTTTTAATTATTATTTATTGCCCTTAAAACAGTAAGGGTTAGTATTCAGTAAGTAATCAGTAAGTATTCATTAGTAATGAAAAAAGTTGGTACCTATAACTGTTGTCATCTTTTTCGATCTAAATGTCTGTAATTGATCCAGGGTCTGGTATCACAAAGAGGACGAGCAGTGACGATAGGTTTGTGTTTGATCCAGTGTACACCCTCTACAACAGGAAACTGGTTTAATTGTAATGGATTAATCTTCTGCTATATTCAGATTGTGTGTGTGTCCCAGGCGAGCAATAATAGTTCCTCTGATTCCCTAAGACAGTTTGCACACTCAAAACCTGCATTTTCTTCTCCATCACATTAATACTGTTCAATTATTTTGGACCCTGTGGTGCCCAAACATTGCCTCCAACTATGCAAGGAAAATAAATATAAATGTACAAATAAGGCAGAGCAGTGCAGTGTTTCCTCACAAGAAATCTCAAAGACACAACCATGATGGTGACTAGGCAGATACTATGGAGCAGTAGAACTTTATTTATGTATTTTGTTCACTGGAGTTTTGCCCTTGGACTACCATTTTGTTAGTGGAGCCCTTACCAATCCCATTTCAGCTGGAAAAACCACATGAGGTTAGGTAATGAACAACAACTGATGAGTCACTGCCTTGTCATTTCATCATTATGGACACACCTCTGGCGTTTGTGAGTTTCTACTTAAATGGTTATGAAAGTGTAGCACCTGATGTAAAGATCACAAGCTTTTAAATACATAAATGCCTCTTAGGGCAGGTGATTTATTTGTGACCCTTGGTCTGTTATCAGATATATGACTTATCTCCCATGTGACCAGTCTGCAAACTCAAACTAAATCTTCATAGACTTTGACCTCACTAAACAACAGTAGACTGAGGAAAGCTACAAAGCTCTGTAAATGCAAAACATTATAATTATCTGACGGCTAAAAGCATTTCCATAACAGAACCTTGAAAATGCTTTCCTTAATTTTCTCTGTTCAGGAGGATTTAACACTAATATACAATGCGATATTTTACTGAATGTTACAAACGGAAACACATCAAACATCAATTCTGCCATATTCTAGGGAGATTAAACATTTATGAAAACTATAGATTTACCTGGACAATTACTCTACATCTCCCAGCATTTTCCTTTTTTGTTACACTTGTTGATTTGTGCAACCAACAGGAGCCTTGAATTTCACAACTTCAGAGTCCCATTTATTAATGAGTGTTAAAATAACTACCAATGGAAATCAAAGACTTATTATCCAGTGAAGCAGAAGTGGAACATTCGCAGTTCAAGTGGAAGGTGGATTCAGTCTTTTTGATATAGAATGACAAGTCACTTGCAAATGTATGTTATAGTGATGTTGAAAAAACCTTTAACAGCTGACACAGTCTTGTACACCATTAAATATGAATGTATTTCTGCAAACATAAACGCTCGGTTTCATTTCATTATTTCATTTCACACAGTCTTCACATGTTGAACCTCAGGCATCGTCTCACCACGTCTTGGTGATTTTGAGATGACTCAGGTGATCTGATAAAGTCTTATGTTCAGGAAAATTGTTGAATTTAGCCTCCTTGATCTTGAGCCAGGCCTGGGCTCTGCGTTCCGCTGCGTGGCCGTGCTCCTGTTCTGGAGTCATGTATGGTCGACTGATCCAGTACTCATTCTCAGCCTCGCGCTCCAGATGCTTCACCATATTGCGTTTCATCTGCCACGTAATCTGTCGTGGACGCCGATACTTTCCAATCCACTGTTTCCCAGGGATGCCTTTTCGCAGCAGCGCTAGGGTGAGGAACATTCTGGCAAATTATTTCTGAAAAGGAAGCAGATAGATAAAAGATTGGTGATGGGTATGATGACATCAGCCCTGCCTGTCAGAAAGTATGCGTTTATTATCGTAGTGTTTGACAGGTACCTCAGTGCACAGTCATGTCATCACAACAACAGGGACATGATTTAACTGATTAAGGTTAAAGTATTATTTACACAATCAAGTCATTAAAACCTGAAAAATACAGCCACATATAAAACACAGACACAACTCTTTTGTTACTTTTTCCCATCCAAAAAATGTTCTAGCTCAGGCCTGCAATACATTATTTCACAATTTCAAACATTCCTGAAGTAATATCATGAGATCATCAGTTACCATTAAAAAACAAAAGTCAGTGACCTGAACCTGGGCTTGTAAAATGTAAAACTGGTTCAGGCAGGTTCTTGCAAAATGCACTATTGCTTAACCCTCATTAGGTTAAGGGTCAAATTGACCCATTTTAAAGTTTGAATATCTAGGAAAAATAGTTAAAAAAATTTTTTTTCAGTGTGAAACTTCTTCTGCTTGCCTTAATTAGAGTAATCAACATATAAAATGAAAATGGTTCATCTCACATATCTGCAAACACCCCCTGCATGTTTATATCACATAGATACTGTTTAGGTCAATTTGACCCAGCAGTCAAACTGAAGGTAAAAGGGTGTTGCACTACCTTTATTTACAACTGTGAGACTTATTTTCTCTGTCTCTCTCAAAAATAATACAGTGAAGAAACCAAAAAAAGTTTATATATGTATTTTTTTATGAAAAATTTGTGAATATCCTAATTAAACCATTACCTGTGAGAGGTAAGGTACACCATTGCACTAAATATTGATAGACTAGTTAGTAAGGGAGTTAGTAATGACATATTAAAAAAGATTTTTAGGATTTTTTTGGTTTCAGACAACTTTTGGATAATTAAACATGCGCCAGGTTAAATTGACCTGTGAACATCATTGGGGTTCCTCAGACATGAACAGAACAGGAGGGTTAAGAAAAGTTTGAAATTGCAAATAATATTTTGTGGATAATATTTAGTTAATATATTAGTGGATAAACAGGTATTAAACATTTTAGATCAGTAGATAGTTTTGGTCACTGGTGGATATTTGGGTCTTTATGGGTTAAGCTAATGAACTAAGATGTAAGTAAGACTTTTACTGAGGTTTTCATGTTATCTTTTCTTGTTTCAACATACAATCCCTACAATGAACTGGGAAAAAAATGGTGAGTAAGTGTGGACTACCCTTTGTACATACATCACTGTGCCTTTGACCCTTCCTTCTTTTTAGTTACACCTTTAATACTGTTCACTATGATGACAGCATTTGACCCAATCCTTATCTTAGTTTTACAAGCCTGACCTCTTTCAGGAGGAATTTACCTTTGTAGTAAGGTTTAAGACATGCAATACTGATTAAAACGTGTTTCTACGATAAATACAATAAAAAATATATGCCTGTTAAAAGACAAAACCACTAATTCCAGGATGTGCTCCAGGTCACTCATTACTGCTTAGTTAATTGCGCTGCAGCAAAAGTGAGGTAAGTCATTCAGTGAACCCTGACACGCAGAGTTACTGTTTTTGTCATATCATTCTGTCTCTACATTATATCAGCTTTATTAACAACCCAGTAGCATGGCTAAGCCTGGGGTTAAATGTGTTTTTTGTTTTTTTTTGTTGTTGTTTTGATGATGTATCATGAAAAACAGCTGCACCTATTCTAAAACAGGGTTTTAGATGACAGAAAATTTGTTATACTAGACACTTTGGCAGCAAGAACAGCAGATATCTAAAAATTACCATATACAGGCCAGAGTACACATCTGAACACCTGCTTTTCCCTGCTGTGAGCTGTGAAAAATACAGGCTATTGTAAAAGGTGAATCTGCATAAACAGACAGTCCTATCTAGAAACTGAACATTTTTTGTAATGCATCATGTTTCAATTTGTGTCTTTTTTTCCCACCTCACTTAAATCAAATATATGTCACTTATTTCAAAATATGTAGATTCGCTGTTATCATCACTCTTAATGTGTGAATGGAGGCTAAATATGGACTGACATCCATGAATTATTTTTATAATATACACTTGTAACACCAACTAGAAGAAAAAAAGGTCTGCCAAGATCTACACTTACACAGGTAAACATTCTTGTTGCATGCAAAAAAACATGCTTGAAGTCAACCTAAACTTTGACAGACTCCCCCTGTTTCTAGGTCAAACATGTTAGGTTTGTAGCTTCAGCTGTGTTTATATTCTTATACTTGAAGCTCAGTGAACCAAAGGCACCGATTGGTTTTGTACATTTTTTAGTATCTCTATTCTTGACCTAGACAAAACATTGCTATCACTTAATTCCATTAGTTTAACTTGAATATAAGGTTTAAAATCAGCTCATTGCCAGCAATTAAAAGAAAAAACAAAAAAGTGATTTCTAGAACCATTTTGTATCAACTAGTAGCCTATTAGTAAAAGCACAATAAAATATAAAAATAAATAATGCATAGCATAAGCCAATAACCGAAGCTGACATAGATGTTATTTCTGATTATTTAATTTGCTTTTTCATTTATTTCCTCTTTTTCATCAGGGGAAAAAAAAAGGCATTTTGACTATTAAATAATTGAATGGCTTTACTTCACTATATTTAATTGAATAATATTTAATTTAACACAACAGACAAATATAAGCCACAGTCATTGATGAAATTTCATCTTTTTGCTGATATGCTGTATCTATTCTTGTAACTTTGTTGTACAACCATGTTCACACACTGCAATACATTTTATTCTTGTTTCACACTCATAGAGGTGCATCTCAAAAAACTTGAATATCATGGAAAAGTTACATTCTTGTCATCTATTTTAAATAATGAAAACTGTACATATGCTAGACTCCTTAAATACAAATGAAATATGTTTCCATCAGTTTTTAATCTTTAAAACATTGGATTATGGAATTTCAAGTTTGAGTAAATCAGTATTTCTCTTTTCCAGAAGACATTTATTGTAAGGAGGATGAACCACAGAGGATAACTGCTGGAAGGGCTGTCCATTCACAGAATACTATATCAAAGTATATTCACAGAAATTTAACTGGGAAAAAAAAAGGTGTGGTAGGAAAAGATCAGGGGTGGAGGAAGTACTTAGGAAGTAAAGTTTAGTACTTAAGTAAAAGTACCAGTGACCCGCAAAATATTTACTCAAGTAGAAGTATTACATCAAGAATCTTAATTAAGTAAAAGTACTAAGTACTTACTTTAAAATGTATTTTAAAGTATAAAAGTACAAGTACTCAAACAACGTCTGTCTCTGGACTGTGTCATTATGATAAAGAATGTAGACATAAGTTTATTTATGCCTCTGCCAATGTCACTGCTCAACTGCTCAGTGCTCACAAGAATATTATGTGTATTGAAAAGATTGGTGTCAATATTGTGTGTGCAATTTTTCATGCAAGATTTAGATTAAAAGTAAAAAAAAAAAATTTAGACAAAAAGATATTAATATAATGTAACGAGTAACAGCATCAATTTTTCTGAAATGTAAGTAGACAGTACTGATAACTGCTACAAAATGCAGTGAAGTAAAAGTATGCATTTTTTTTTTTTACTTAAGTACAGATACAAAAAAAATAAATAAATACTTGCGTACAGTAACAAAGTAAAAATACTTTGTTACATTCCACCACTAAAGATGTACAAACAACCAAGATGACCACAACCTTAAGAAGACTGTCAAACAAAGCCAAATCAAGAATATGGGGGAGCTTGTGTCCCCCATAAGTGTCCAGGAAATGGACCAGGAACCTAGAGACAACATCAGAAATGTCTTACCTGGCCTCCGATAAACAGAAAAGAATTTTAGAGCAATTCATACTTTATAGACACTGTATAGACACTCCTTGTGCTCTGCCTACTATGTCAGAACTACTGGTACTGGTTTGCTGTAGTTGGATGGTACCCCATTTCATCTACCACATAGACAGTGTATGTAGTACAGGAAGATTAAAGACTAAACCCAACAATACAGAAGAGCTGGAGTCTGCTGTCAAAGCAACCTGGGCTTCTATAACACCTCAGCAGAGCCATGGGATAATCACCCAGGAAGTAATTTATGCAAAAGAAGGACAAGATCAACATAAACACATATACTTTTCAGATGTTTAACATTTCTGTATCACAAGCCTTTTTTTTTTTTGTAACAATCTAATATTCTGAGATACTAGGCTTTGATTTCCAAGCGCTGGGAAATGTAATGATCAAAAAAGGCTTAAAATAATTGACGTCACGTGTAATGAATCTAAAATATGCGGACAACATCCCAAATAGCTTGTAGAAAGTAAAATACATACAGAATCCGTGTCGTTTTAGGAGGTTAAACTTGTAAATGTTTTTGTTAAAGGATGGTAAAGACCAGAGCTAAATGCTATTGATGTTCGTTTCAAGCTTTTCGTAACCACAGAAATCACGGCTGCACAAATACATCCGCCACACATCAAAATACTGAAGTCACACGTGTTATTAATTAACTACTTTACACCAAAATACAAAAATATGACTCATGGTTTGGATGGACTATATGTGCAGAAGACTGGAGCAGGACTAGCTGTAGCTTTAGACCAAGGGCAGCTCATTCTAAAAACCAAACCACAAATATAAAATAGGACGTATCATGTGTGCCATACCTTGTTCTACTTTACGTTTAGCTCAAATTTCGCCGACCAGCTGATATATATACATATATATAAAAAACAAACACCCAAAATAATCACGAAAACACACCAAACTGTGAAAACGTGACAGACAGGGTCATTGGTCGTACATCCGGGTTCTCCGACGGTGCGCGAGGAGGTTCAAAATAGATGTTTTGTCCTTGGTTCGTCAGCTTTACTCATCAAAAATGATTCTGTATATTGGTATATTATTGTATTAATTTGATGTACACTTATATTTCATTTACTATTCGTTCGAGCTATTTGCTATTTCTTTACACAAACATTCCAAATGGTAAATTAAGTTTTATGTGGGCAGAAAATGCAAAAATAAAGCAAACAAAATAACATGACTTCTCACAACATTTCCTTTCAGAATAGAATAGAATAGAATACCTTTATTATCATTATAAAGAAGTATAACGCAATTAAAAAGATGTTACATATATTCTCTTGTCGGTATGTCAAAGAAATATAGGGCATGAAACGTGTTGCCTTTCAGAAGATACTTGTAAATAAATTTTACAGAGGATAATATAACAAATCGTTATCCAAATATCCACGTAATTGGCGGAAGTGAATAATAAAACATCAAAATGAGTCACTGTCTGTCCAGTTTTCCCATGAAGCCCTGGCTCCTCCCACTTCACCCGAGATGAAATAAGAGGATTTCCTTGTTTTCGTGTAGTCTACATACAACTTTTCAGCTGGAAGGAGTCACGATGTTTTCCTTTTTAATGTTTTCAGCCACCACATGGACTCTGCTGGCTCTCGTATTCGCTCTTTTGTGCCTGTAAGTAATTTCTTGTGTGCTCATTACACAACTATTGGACTGTTTGTGTTATACTTCTATTGTGACGTTGTTTGTATTTATTCTGTGAAAATGTGCATTTATATAGGACATTTATTGGCAGGTGAAATGTGTTGTATGAGTATTATTTTGTTTGGAGTACTTTCATGCACCTTTATAAAATGAATAAAAAAAAGTGCATGGTAGTGTGCATAATATACACAATTTATTAAGTCAAACTCATTTTAGTCCAGGGGTCACAGCCTTGTATGAGCTGAAGTAGCCAGATCAGTAAAATAATAACATAATAACCTGTTAATAATGTCAACTCCAAAAATTTCCCTTCGATTTAGTGTGGGGAAAAAAAAGTTAAATTACACAGTGAAAAAGTAACCTGAACAAGTATGTACAATCAGAAAAATAAAGGCATTTTTTTTTTTTTTTTTTTTTTACAATATTATGCCTCATTTTATCATTTGCACATGTATATTACAACTTACAGATCACACTGAATCTACAAATGCACAAAACATTTAATAACAGGCATAATAATGTTAAAATTGCGCTTATTTTTCTTAAGACACTTCAATTTGTTCATATTTCTTCAGATTATTCACATTTAACTGTGAAGGGATAGTTTGGAAATGTATACATTTTTATGATGTAATTTGACTTTTTTCACATTCAGCAAAGAAAAATATTTGGAGTCGTCATTATTTATTGTTATTATGGAACTACAGTGTTGCCCATAAAGACGGAACAAAATATATTTATCTACATTCATGAAATGATTGTGATGATGTGGTTTATTCTTGGTAGACAAACTGTAGCTGTGACTTTGTGTATGTCTAATCATTGCACCAAGTAAAAGGTAATTACTGATATATATAATAATAACAAGAGGAATGTGAATGTAAACAAAGATTCCAACTTAATTGTCAACAGTATTTTATTGGTCTAACCCATTTGACACTAAATTGGGTTTTATGTGCCCCCTGAACTGAAAAGAGTTAGTCTATTTTGACATTTGTAACCTCATCCTGTAAACTGGATTGGACCCTTTGGTGGGCCAGTGTGACCCCCCTAATCTATTATATAATAGTGTTGTATATTACTGTCTATGTGGTTGCAGGTATAGCATTTGGCCATACAGGTTGTTCAGAAATCTGGGGATTCCTGGACCACTACCTCTCCCGTTTTTTGGAACATTGTTGTATTTTTCAAAGGTAAGGTACAAACACATGGAGTAAAAATAATCCTCACTGTTTAGTGTTTTAATTTCCAAAAACCTGTCTGAATTTTGTTACAGGGACTTCTACCTTTTGACCTTCTGTGCAACAATAAGTATGGAGATGTATGGGGGTGAGTTGTCCAGTCTGTCTGTAAAATATGGCAAATGGTTTGTAGATTAATGTGGAGTAAAATAAGCAGATTCTAGTAAAAAAACAACAAAAAAACAAAACAAATTAAAACAGGAAGAAGTGGGTAAACTTCTTTATTACAAAAATATTTGTATGTGTGTTTTTTTTTTTACTTATTTCGTCTCATTAAATATATCTTGTTCATTATTTTGCTTCATTATTTAAGTTGTTAGTCATTAGTCATGTGTGATTTACACTGATGGATATGGTAAGGGTATTTTTTTCTGTATTATTGTGCTTCCATAGAGAATGAAATCTCTTTTTATGTTGGGAAGATTTGCAGTGATGCAAGATAAAAATCAATAATAATTCCCCTCATGTTAAAACTAAAGTAACGCAAATGTAAGAAGTAGAAAACATTATCAAAAGAATAAGTTTAGTAAAGTTCAAATACCTGAAAAATCTACTTAAATACATTAGTCATCAAGTACTTCTGCTACAATGATTCCTCTCAAACCAAACTCAAAGTACAGCAAAAAACATAGAACATATGTAAACATTTATACAAAATGAACAGTGTTCGGGTTTCTAAATTTATTGAAATATATGTCATTTCATAGTAAGACAATTAATTTTGCCTTTGAAATGGGCAAAATTGGAAAATCTATGTCACTTTAATTCTGATAATTTAAATGAAAGGCAATCCACCTTGGCGGTTTGTTTATTTATTTATTTATTTTTAAAAGAATCAATGTACATGTGACATAACAAAACAGCTTTCAGTCATGTTTTCTCATATAGTAAAGTATAGTATAGTAATAAAAAAAGAAGGAAGAAGAAAACCAATCTTAAGTATATTCAGGAAGGTAATATAATAATCATGTCCAAATAGCACAAGTAAAGGCCAAAGTAATAAGTACACAAATAAAAATACAAAAGACTATTGAGAGGTTTAAGGCTAAGAGACGGAACAAAAAAATAAAACGTGTGGGTTGTTAAGACACACACATGCTTTACATTCCTTAAACAGGCTGTGTTCATGTAATGGCTGCTTCCTGTTTCTACATAGTCTGGCCAATATTTGTAGACCACCTTTAGCTTTAGTCTCCATCAACTCATCCCTAAGATTCTCCCTGGGGTTCAGGACTGGACTTGTGTGGCCAATCCATGTGTGGAAATGATGTCACATGATCCCTGAACCACTGTTTTACAATACTGATTTTTACATTGTCATTGTGGAATATGTCTGTGTCATCAGGGAACAAAAAGCACATTAATGTGCAAACCTGGTCATACAGTATAATCAGGTAAGTTGTCGAACCCAGACCTGACCGACTGAAGAAACCCTGGATCATAACACTGCCCCCACAAGCTTGTACTGTAGACAGTAGGCATGATGGGTAATCACTCCACCCTCCTCTCTTTTTACCCTGATGTGTCCATCCCTCTGCAACAGCGTCAATAGTTCATAATGCTGAAGCGTTTTTTTCTTTTCTAGGAACACGATTCATTAACAGACTCAACATCAGCATTTTTCAAACATTACATAAGGAAACATGAGTCATCAGTACCAGAGTATGATAACCAGTAGGATGCAGATAAATCAAGGGTGTCAGAGGTAACATTAATAAAGGTTCTGCTCCATTTAGTTTCTTGAGGACAGCATTCCAGTGAACCAGCATGTCATGATTTTGAAGGCCTGCTAAATGGATTGGAGCCATTTTTAATGACACCAATTACACCTATGTGTTTTCTGCCATAACAAGTCAAAGTCTACTGTGAAAAAGTGCTACACCAGTCATCATAACTAACAGTCTATGAGGAAATATGATACTATACTAGCTTTAGGCAGATTACCTAACTACCTAAGATTACTAATTTTGATCTCGTCATATAAACATGAATATATTTGTGACATGTGACTGATTTAATCATCATTACATGTGAAATTCTATATTGAATGTGTGATAAATTATTGTATTAATGTCATTGTTTTTATGTGAAGGATTTATGATGGACGGCAGCCAGTCATAATGGTGGCAGACCCCGACATTATTAAGCGTGTGTTGGTGAAGGATTGCTACTCTGTGTTTACCAACCGCAGGGTAGGACATCTTTAAATTAAATTACCACTATTCAATGTTCGTTAATAAACAAAATATTTCTATTTTTCTGCATCACCATTAATATTAATCTAAAATGAATAAAAAATAATGAATATATGATTCTTATTAATATCAACAATGATATTTGATTCACTTGTGTATCATATAGGATAGAATAGAATGCCTTTATTGTCATTATACATATGTACAACAAAATTAACAGTTACACAGTGGGTGGCTGTGTGGTCAGGATCAGTGTCCATACTGATCAGTTCAGCAGACAGTGATGGGAATGTAAAGGGATGGATATTGATGATAAGAAATGTGAGAAAAGGGAGAAAACTTGCATAATCTTCAATGTAATTTCTACTAATGTATTATCACAGGAATCTACATTTACTGGTGCATTTGGTGACGCAATTACAACAGTTAAAGATGAGAAGTGGAAAAGAATCCGCAGCTCTTTGTCTCCATGCTTTACCAGTGGACGACTGAAACAGGTGAGTGCTGGCAGCAGAGGAAATAGTTTAATTCAGGAGATTGTAAAGTGCTGATAGGCTTATAAATGAATAATTATAATTTATAATTTGTATATTTGAAAAAAGAACCTTGTTATTTTTTTGGTATTGCGTTTAAATTTGACAAATAAAAATAAAAATATGGGTCATTTACTAACACTAATGTCAAATTGTTTCTAAAATGTCCCGTAACAGAGATTTCAAACGCTGTGTTTTGACCCCACTTTTTATTTCACCAAATCAAATAATCCATTTGTACACATACAGAGACACTACTCAACAATGTTTTGGGTGAATCAGATCAGATCGGGGGTGACCCTCGGCACTGGTGAACAAATTTCTTGAAAAGGACCAATCAAGCAAAAATATTTTTGGCAGTCTAACCAAAGGATCAGAGTTAAAAATGAGACTGAATCAGGTTTGAGCAGCCCAATAAAACAAATATTTTGGTTGAATGGAAATCTTTTGTATGCGATTATCAGTGCCTGTAACCCTTTATTATAAATTATACACTAATCAAAACACATATTTAAGAGAAACTGGAAGGGCTAAAGGGGGCACCACTAGCTGTGCATAGTTACACAATGGAACAGCTTCACATTGTGATGCTCCTTTCTCTACTGAAGTGACTAAAATACCTGACATTCATCCACTCTTAAATGGGCACGGGGATCTTAAACCTGTGGATGATTCTGTTTACAGTCTGTGTTTGAAGTATAACTCTTCTTTTTAAAGGTTTTTCCTATTGTGGTTCGCTATGCAGACCAACTGATTAAGTCACTAGAAAAAAAGGATTTGGAGGAATCTATCGATGTTAAAGCGTAAGTTGTATAGTCCTATTCCAGTAACAGTCATCATTATTTATATTATTTACCTGATTTTTCTTGTTGCAGATTTGTTGCACCTTTCAGTTTAGATGTTGTAACCAGTGCATCCTTCAGCATTGAAGCAGACGGCATAAACAATCCAGATGATCCCATTAGTGTTAATGCGAAGAATATTCTTAACTTCCGTTTATGGCCAATGCTTTTTATGGGTATGTATTGTGATATCACTGACTGTGTAAAAGGTTAAATTAGACATATGAGCACCTACTGTACACTTTTTAATTTAATTTAAATATTTGGACTTTTTCAGTGATATTTCCCTTAGCTGGACGTCTGTTGGGGTATCTTGGTGTTTCCCTGATACCTAAAGAAAGTGTGGATTTTTTCTTCAACATTATTAGACAATTTAAAGAGCAACAGCATCGTGCACATGAATCTGTGAGCATTTTTCTTTTTGCCTGAAAATAAATAAATATAATGCTATAAAAGGAGGGTTGGGGAACATGTAGATATTTATAACATATTTTATATGATTGATAATGTTTATATGTACTTTCCTAGAGTCCATCAGACTTTCTGCAGGTGATGCTTCAGAATGAAATACCCAGGAAAGAGATAAAACAGGAGGAAGAACAGCCAAGTAGAGGTACTGTTTAGAGGAGCGATCCCCAGTCGGGGTACTTCTTTGTTTTCATGCAGTTTCTTGTGGATGAAATTTGATAAAAATCGATTTCTAGCTGATGTGTCCTAAATGTACAATGACCAGTAAATTGACTGTAGATAGGAATGTAAAGGTGCACTGAACAATCTATTTGTTGTAAATTATTAAACTAATAGCCACTTATTTTAAAGTTAATTTCAACTTGTTGTTTTTTAATATCTTCAAATTTATTCACTCATCTTTGACAATGAATTATCTTCATTTTATGGTATGGATTAAAGACTTCCACATAGGTCCAGATTTTGTGTAATTAAGATTAATGAACAATGAAAACAACCCTATGTGAATGATATGAATGAACTGGATTCCTAATTACTCTATCTGTAGGTGGAATTATTTTTATACACACACACACACACACACACACACACACACACACACATATATGTATATGTGTGTGTGTGTGTATCCCAACATTAGTGAGAAGGAACATGAGAAGCTCGAGAAATACCATGAAGTGCAGTTAAATTCACTAGCAAAACTGTTGAAGTTGCAAACAAAGAGGAGTGATTTCTGATCTATAAGCAAAATTATCCTTTTTTAAATGTATTTTATTTTTATTTTTTTATTTCCTTTATTTTTATTTAGTTTTTTATTGCCACTAGTTGTTGTTTTTTTTTTTTGTGCTCTCAAATCTCTTTTTTTGGTTGCAAATCTATTTTTTTTTAATTGCAAATGTGTTGTTTTTGATAGATAAAGAAACATATTTCTCTCCATACTCTACCAGTGCACTTGGATAGTGCATGCACATCAGCTTATCGATACGTATGTAGGAACACTAACACGGGAGGCAGCTAGTAGTAGCTAATAGTGTTCAAAGTGTAAGATAAAATACATCAAATCTGAAAAGTACTGTTCATAAACGTGTTCATAGACATATTGGTGTTTAAAAAAGGCTTTTAGTCTATATGACCAGAATTCTGCAGTTTGGTAGAGCTTGAACATAAAATTTGTAAATGGATGCTTTCATATTGAATAAACAGTTTCAACACATCACTGGGTAGTTATAAAACAAAAGATGATGCAAACCCTGCACACTTATCTGAAAGGAATGTCTACCTCACCTGTGTGTAATGGCTGCCTTGTCAGACAGTGTATTTCTACTGACGAGATGTTACTGTAAAAATGTTCATATACAGAGTTTCTGCCTCAAATTCCACCTCATGCAGCCTGTGTGGCCACTTTTATCTGTTAACATGGACATTGAAATAAAAACACCACAGTTAATATGACCAACCCCTGAGTTTACTGAGATAACAGTAGAGTTATAGAGTTATCCCCAATATTGATGTGTTTCATCACAGTTGAATCTTATAGTTCACCTTACAGCTTAGAAATAGGTTCCTCATTATGAACGCCATCACCGAGTGTTCTTCCTCACTATATCTCTTTAAAAGTTTCCTTTCCAGTGTTTTCTTTTTTATTGAATAAGCTGATGTATTGACATACTATGCATGTGGAAGTATGTCTCTAAAGTATATTTAGCATTACTGTTGGCTTTCATTTTGATGTAACAAAAACTAGAAAAATTAAAGATCACGTATAAAGCCAAGATTGATTGTTTCTGTTTTTTTTTGTTTTTTTTTATATATAATCCTGAAATCTGCCAGGTTTGACTGAGAATGAGATCCTTGCCCAGGGTCTTATTTTTATCTTTGGGGGCTACGAGACCACCAGTGTCACTCTCTCCTTCCTCCTGCACAATCTGGCAACCAACCCTGATGTGTTAACGACCTTGCATGAAGAAATTGATGCCAACATACCAAAAGATGTAGTTATTCTTTGTGTGTTTTGCTGCTAATTCATTCAGTAGTTGCTATAGATTCACCTGTTTTATATTTGTGCTGATGTCTCCTTTATTTTTTGCCTCCAGGCTCCAGTTACTTATGAGAGTGTGGTCGGGCTTCAGTACCTGGATCAGGTTCTCAGTGAGTCACAGCGTTTGCTTCCCACTGCTCCTCGGCTCGAGAGAGCTTGCAAAAAGACCGTGCAGATCAATGGCATCACCATCCCAGAGGGAACACTGGTTGGGATACCTGTATCTTTGTTGCACATAGACCCAAGATACTGGAGCGAACCTGAGGTTTTCAAACCTGAGAGGTAACTTCATATCCATGATTTTATAAACATGGTTCTTCACATTTTTTTGTACCAAATCTGTAGTAGCTACAGTTTTTTAATACTTGTACTTTACTTGAGTATTTAATTTTTTCCTGCTTTCTATATTTTAATACCCTGTTTTAATTCCTCTACATCAGCGGTACAAAGGGTCAGAGACATAATGGTTTCATTTCGTCACCTGTACAAATCTATGGAGCACCCATAGTGTTGAAATCCTACCTCTTCCACTGTGTCCAACATGACCCATCTGGGAAAAATACGAAAGGTGGTTGTCATCATTTATATGTGACAGCTTTCTTTGGTCAAAATATTTTTTTGTTTTTAATTCCTGATAAACATAGTAGGGTAACATCTAGTTTTGTGTGGAAACAGCTCAGTGGACTGCACCTCCTATCCCACATGAAGTATGCCAGCAACACTTGAACAGCTGTTACCTTGATATATTTCACCTCATTGAGCACATTTAGAGGCAAACTAATATTCTGATTATTATCTCTTTTCTGGAGTTGTCCAATTATTCATGTGACCGTGTAAATACCATAATCTGATATGCTTTATCAGATAATAACAGTTGTCTGATTATGACTCAATAAATATATGCAGTATCTGTTGTAATTACATTACAACCTCCACTAGTGTCTGAGGACTATTGGTTTTGTCTGATATGTGTTAATCTGGTGTGTGTGTGTGTGTGTGTGTGTGTGTGTGTACAGGTTCAGTAAAGACAGTGTGGAGGAGGTGAATCCATATGTCTACATGCCGTTTGGACTCGGTCCAAGAAACTGCGTTGGGATGCGTTACGCTCTGCTTGTCATGAAGATGGTCGTTGTCCGTCTCCTGCAGAACTACACTTTAGAAACATGCAAAGACACTATGGTAAGAATCAGACACATTCACAGCCATTCAGAGTAATGCACTGCAGTGCTCTTTTTTTTATTGGATTGTTTTATTTCTTCTTTCAGATACCACTTGTGCTGAATTGGAAGACCCAGCCAATAAAACCCATCAAGCTAAAATTTGTTCCAAGAGAGAAATAGTTCAGAAGTATCTCCAAATATATCAGTCTTATATAGTTACTTACTTTATGGTGAGACTTACTATTTTTTATTTGTGATGACGAAGAAAATGCTCATGATAGGTATGAATTACTCTATAATTTGTATTGATTTTATGAATGTAGGTTTTTAATATTTACACACTCATAAGCTCTGTATTAGATAGACTTTTCTGTATTGACCTCGATTGCTGTGGCTCTTGGAATGTATATAATACCAGCATGTCGACCCATGGTTTCTAGATGTGGTAGTTTTTATACTCACCCTGTTTATTTGTTGCTATGTAACCAACTTCAATAATAATTCTATGATTCTGAGCATAGCAGCATGATTGTAAGGCTAATGTTTTTCAAAATTACTAATATTTTCCAAAATATTGGTCCAATCAACTTGTCATTTTTGCTAGTCTGTTCATTGATGAAAAATATCTAAATTTGCCAACCTGCAGCAGTCAGCTCTTTCCAGATTTTGTGTGATGCCCGAGACACACAAACGCAGACCACTTCCCTTTTATAATATAGATTTACATGTGTTTTACTCATGTAATTTGACAGAGAATACTATTTTTAGTGTATCTCAAAACTGAAAACAACTAATATCATCACAAGATTTGAATTTGTAACATTGTTATAAAGCCCGAAACCTGCAACACAATGGACATTTTTAACTTCTTTACCAAAACCCAGCATGTGCAGCTAAATATGCATTATTTAAAGTTGCATAACACATTATACATTGACAATGTAGTAGAATTATGTCATAACTTTCCACTCTCACTTTGAACGCACACTCTTAATCATTCCTTAATATTATCATATGCAGCTTTAACTGTTTGGAATCTGTCAGTTATGCCCAGTTATATGCTCTTTGTCTCCATCTAGTGGCAATCTGATGTTCACCACTAATAGATACTGTTTGATTTCTCCTTGTGAATCTTTGCCTCAATAAGATTACAGTTTATTGCGTGTTAATAAACATGGCTTTATTTACATTGAACATTGTTCAGGTTCATGAATCCACATATCTACTCAGTACTATATTCTGTACTGTACTGTAGATCAATTATAAAATTGGTACTAATTTCAGTATTTCCATTTTCTGCCAAGTTTTACATTTTAAAGGCTCATAATGTACCTTTTCTTCCAGTATTTTATTTTTTACAATATTAGCCACTAAGGACTTTGGAGATGCAATAATACATTACAATGTATTATAGCTTAAGTTTATGTGTGTGTGTGGGTAATCCGATGTTAGCAGTTTATAAGTAATATTACGAAAGCAGCAATTTACGATTTCTAAGTAGGGGAGATTAAACTGTATTTTTCATGAAAAGATGTGGTTTTAATTGCGGCTTTGGAGGCAGTTTAAAGGTGTTAATGAGTGACGATAATTTGTGGTGACCTTTGTAACCACAAGTTCATTATTAAACTTAACGAAAAAAAAACACTTTATCTGCATGAAATAATGGTAAATGCAAAAGAACAGGATGAATAAAGGCATTATGTTTGTAATATTTGTATTGGTGAAAATATAAAATCATGTCACACACTAAGTCACTGTATTTATTTATTTTTTAATAATTTTTTCAACAGGGTACAAATCTGGTCAGCTCCACTGAAGGCTTTGTGAAAACATCTGAAGTCAGTTGTTTGAAGCACTGAGGTTTCCCAAACTTCATCCATAGCTCACACAGTGTGTGCAAATACAGATGATCTTAGAAAAGATCACAATGTGAACAATATGGATTCTTTTAACAGACTTGGAGTGAGTAGATTGACTTATAAAACCCAGGACTTAATTCTACAATGAAACATTCATTCTGGAAGTTGGACACATGATGACACGTAAATCTGGTGCAAAGTGTAACAGAAAAGTGAGTAATGATACAGTTATTACACTATCAGTCTTTGGCTTTAGAAACTGTAACAGATGTTGACATAATTATTTTGGCGATGAACTGAGAATCTGTTGTAGCAGGAGGAAACAAAATGACTCGTTTCATTTCTCAGACACAAACTCATCACGTGACAACAGATGGCTACTTGAAGCTATGAAAGTTCCGGAATCCTCAGCATCACATCTGACAGATAACAGTACAAATAAACAGGCACAGCCACCAGAGGATGCTGACAACAACAGTACAAAGTATGTCAGTCTAGTGTCTGTGTGTTAAAAAAAAAAACTGAAAACAATTAACTTTATTCGTTCAGTCATAAACTCAAAACACTAAATTTATTTCACAATACACTTAACTGTATCATCTCAAATTAGACAAATATGCTGGTTTCACAGGAACTCGCCTGGTTTTACAGCTTTGCAAAATCTTGAAATAATCATCCTGTAAAATTGTCCGCCTTGAAAACAAAATGCCTAAACAGAGAATATACTTGCGTCAAATAAAGTGTCAAGAAATTTCTTATAAAATGTGACAATATAAAACAAAATCATCTTTGCTACATTTGTCAAAGTTGATCTCTTTTGCAGAGTGTGTTCTTTGTGAGTCTGTTTGCTGTGGAGACGTTTGGCCCAGTTGGCAGCTTCTTGGTACTTGTCTTTTTTAATACAAGTGAGCACACACACTCACACACTCACACACAGACAGAAAAACAAAGGGAGAAACAGACTCACATACAAACATAGGTGTAAACAAAAGCTCTTTTTTATCAAATAGAGGATTATAAAACTGCACTGCCACAGTGCGTCTTGAAAAAGCTCTATGGAGTGACTACTGCATTAGAAAAAAGCAACACAAACATAAAACGTGGGATAAATTTTTTAAGGATTATATTACAAAGCCTTTTGGAGTCCTGAGTTTATCAAACATAAACAAAACAGACACAAAGGCCATACGTCATAAAAAATACAATAAGGGATTTACAAAAAAACAAAGTTAAACAACAGTTCGTAGTCTACTCCTCAGGTGTCCAGCTGAACTGAGAAGAATTTAGTTTCCCCAACACATCCATGGCTTTTGTCTGGGACAGCGTTTGTGCTGTTGACAGCATATGAACTGTTAAACAAGGAGATTGCCATTTGGAAAAAAAACAGCAGCCTTCTGTAAAGTTTGAATTGTTCAATGAATTTTTCCACAGTAATGATTGAATAAATCCTTTACAGAAATGTTTTGACCACTCCTAATGATTATTTTTACTCTACACAAATGTGTAGATTTTCCTACAATCATTTTATTCCATCAGGTTTCAATAGTTACCACCAATGTTCAAATTGTGGTCTGCCGACGATCCACAACCTCCAAAATACATGTACTATTAGTGACAAAAAAGTATCAAGTCTTCACATTTGAGGTGCTGCAACCAGCTAAAATTAGCTTGAAAGCATTTTTTCTACATTTGAACACATGTTGCTAGTATCAACAATGTTAGCATAAGAACTAGAAACAACAAAACAGCTAGCCTCTGTTTCAGGAGATATTGGACAGAATTTATAATCAGGTGTGTTCAATATTTTGACAGATTAAAAGGTTAAACTATGGTATTTAGAGTTTTACAGTCAAAAAATCTTTCACACGTTGGATTTAGTATAATAATCTTAGTCATGCTAGCTCTTTAGGCTGTTCAGTTTTCATGCTACACTAAAGCTACATTCATGCTGCAGACAAAAGTGATCCAAATCTGACTTTTTTGCCCATATGTGACTCATATCTGATTATTTTTGACAGTCTGAACAACAGACATCTCAGTTTCTCAACTCAAACCCAGGCCACTTTCATATGTGGTCCTAAATCGGATACATATCACAATGTGACTTCAATGTGAACGGTCATGTCACATTTCATTTGATTTTTTACATAACTGAAATGTGACACACATAATTATGCACTAAAGGGGCCTGGACTCTGCAAGATCCATATTTATATTGGTAAATATAGTACGCTATTCTGCACATGCGGGTCTCTTCAGAACCCTAAATTGTTCACATATGAATCTGATGGCAGATGCATTTACATTATAGTGGGAACCCCACAAAAAAACCCAAACAGATTAGAGCATTAAGACCTGCAGCGTGAATGTAGCCTAAGCCAACAGGCTGCTCACTGTAGCTTTAAAACATTAGCAAGTGGTGTCAGTCAACCTTGTCTAGTTCACAGCAAGAAAAGTGATTTAACCATTTTCTTTAAATGTGTCATTGTATCAGTGAATAATTCAAATGAACAAAATACAAAAGTGTGCCATCCCAAACTGAACCCAGAGGTGAAAAAGTTGACAGGCTGCTTGTGTTTGCAGCTGGTTAAAGACATTTCAGGTCCCATTAAAGACACACCTTCCTTAAGAACCTCAGAAGTGACATCACCTTGAAACATTTTGATGCTTTTTCAGTTTTTGCCAGTTTCATCTCATCAGTGTAAACATGAATTGATGTGATCCGACACTGAATCAGGTGAAAATTAAAAATGCTGCTGCACATTATCACAATTTCTCAAACCACACAGTCTTCTCTTGAAATGCTTGTGAGTACCTTGCTCGAAGGCACCTTGGCAGTTGCTACTAAGAGAGAGTTTCTAATTAATTCTCCCTTAAAGTGAGACTAACAGGTACAAAAATGCTTATGTGGCCTATGTGTATCTGCCAGCTCTGCTAACTCCACATCATGATTTAACCTCATAGAAAGATTAACCATTTCATTTTAGTGGTAAAGCAACTGTTTGTGTTAAATGATGGTTACAGAATACGATGAAGGTAGGATGTGCCGTTGCTAAAGATGCCTGACAATTGATGTAACATCAAAAAGGAGGCAAAGAAAGGGATTTAAGAAGCAGGAAATACCTGAAACTGAACCCTTGTGAGGAGTCTTGAAGGATTTTCTCTCTTTTGAATCTTCTCTCTAATGAGATTGTATGTCATCACAGAGGTTTATCCAGACTGCAGTGGAAAAAATAACAAAAAAGGCCAAAGCACTTTGAGGCAAAGTAGAAAAAAAAAAGTCTCCAAAATCCAGCTGTTGCTTCAGTTATTTTACCAGCCAAATTTTCAGTGGAAAACATCATCTGCACAGCCAACACAATCAAACCATACCAGAACTGCATAATACTTATTTCAACTGATAACTTTTAGAACACAAATTACAATTATTCTAGTGAGGTCAAAGCTGGTCTTATGAGTGTAGTGTCTTTCTATGAGATGTTCAAGTAGTCTGTTAACAGCACCAGATCATCAGTATTGATGATACATTTCCATGATTAAAACAAATGTAAAACTGTATGAGTGCCAATATCAAATTTGGTTTAGTGGATCTTTTACCCTAGATCTTGTTACAGTCTTATAAAGAATACACTAAAAGCCAGATTTACTAAGGCAACACAAATCAGCAAGGCAACACAGAAGAAATTTCCACAGTAGAAATGGTGTTGAGAGTGGATGAAAGTAACCTAGTAAGACATGTGAAGTTTGCCATAGCACCATCTTCTTGCTTCCAGAAATTACAACACTTTGTGGTGAAACCTGAGTTGAAGATAGATTCTTGCTTTCCAACACTAACTTTGCATAAATCTCAGCAGTAACACCAAATGAGGGTTTACACTACCATCACATGTTAGTAAATCTGGCCTTAAGGTTTAACATAAAAATAACCTAATGAAAAAAGTGACATTTTATCACTTCTCCCCCTTTGTGTTTTTTTAGGTGTACATTGATGCAAGTGCAATTTCAAGTATAATTCTGTAAAAATTAAACTCTGATGGTCCTGTTTTGCTTTCTTTCTTTTTTTCCCTTCGGTAGCTTCAGAGAAACAGAGAGGGGAATTTGCAACTTCCACAAAGTACATAGTGTAATGATATAGTTTGGTTGTGAGTGGTATATTTGTATAATCACAGACTCATGGCAGGTAAACAACCGGCTTGGCTTCACTACCCATCCACCATCGAATCTGGCTGGTAAAATGACAAAACTGACTTGTGGGAAATATTTCATTGAGGAGTGATAGTTTTCTGCCTTTTGTCAGCAGCACTAGTTTCTCCCTCTGCTCATTTTGCCAACGTTGCCAGAGCAGGTGACAGTCAAAGACAGTCTGACATCAGCCATCACAGGTATTGATCCTGCAACTGTTACCTGACAGTCTGTGTGATTGAAAGTTCCCTAGGTTCGCAGCAGGACTCACAGCTTCTACCGACGGGGCTGGTGCCGATGGTGACGAGGCAGGGAGGAGGGGCTGGAGGAGGACGAAGGTGAGCAGGGCGACATGGATGCCAGGGAGGCAGTAGCAGCGGCGTCCTCAGCCTCCTCCAGCTCTCCTGCACCGTGGAGCTCCTGACTGACACTGGACTGTAAGGCGGCCGGGGTGAGCCACTCTTTGGGCAGGCAGCTCTGGAGGAATGGCACACAGGAGCTGAAGTACGCCAGACGGTTCACCCAGCGAGGAATCTCTCTGCCACACAGGATCTGAGGAGAAACATTTACACTAATGAAACATAATATTACAGTGCTGCAAATAGACCCACCTAAATACTGTCATTAACCTGGAATCACCACCACCTCATTAAGTCATTAACATGCTGTGCCATTACCCAAACCCATATGCTCCCTTCTGCACTCATCCAGGGCATGACATGTTGAAACTGTCAAGAATTTAGTTTTGTTATTTTTTTTCTTGCCAACAATAAACAATATAATCACTTGCATTTGTTTGTATCTGTCTGACGCAGCTGCACCTTTTGAAACACATTTTCCACAAATATTTCATGATATTATTTGATATTGTGATATTATTTGGGGTGTGTCCAAAGACTTTTTTCCACTACTTTATTTCATCGTTGGTAATCCTGATGTTGATGATTGGCTATCTTTTTACAGTAGAGTCAATTAATCAAAAGTTGCATCAATGATTCATGCTCTGTATGAAAAACCATCAATCAGTTTATTTTATGAACAAAAATTTATGTCCCTACAGCAAACATGTTGTAAAGTATTCTTTAAGCTATAGCTTGTATCTTTCTGTGCGTATGAGTGTATGTGTGTGTGTGAGAGAGACAGAGAGCTGGCATTAATGTATGTGCCAGTCATTTTGTGGAAACGCACTTTTTGTATTTTCACACACGTGTAATTATTACTTTGCGTGTGTATGTGTCAGCTGGTTCTGCATGTCTAGGCTTGTATAAGTGTTTCCTAATCCCCATGTTAGCTCTAGACGCTAACTGTAAGACACACTACTCATTAGTCACACCCTGAAAAGCCGATTTAAAAGACACACACACACACACACACACACACACACACACACACACACACTCGCTGCTAAGTCAAGCAATCACAGAACAGTGGATGTGTTGTCAGAAACACAAATGTGTTGTCTGGATAATTTGTGTGTCAGTGAGCAGTACTTTAGAGCTTAAATGAAGCATGTGAGTGTGATGTGTCTGATGAATATGTTCGTATCATTACTTTAGAGGTTAGATGGATGTGATTAATTCACTGTGATCAGAGGCACTGGTTGTGTAAATGCTCTATTATTAAAATGAAAAGAAGACAAAGTTTATGAATTTTAAGACAACACAGAGTTCTAAAGACATGGTAGACACTGAATATTTAACAAAGACTAGAGGAAAAACATTTTGATAATAAATGTTGTGTTGTACACAGGCTATCTGCAGGTTTGGGCGACATTTCAAGATGTCCCTTGTCAAATGTAAAACCTTACATTCACAAAACAGTACCAACAGGCCTCGTAGGTATCGCCACACACCCATTTTATCAATGTTTCAATCCATTTCTGTTACATTTCAATTTTTCCATGACTAATGCTTCTGCTACTGATGTTCAAGCTGCTAAAGCTCATATCTCTCCACCCAAGAATAATTTTTTAAAGATCTCTGTTGCGATAAAATTCTAAACACCAATTACAAATTTGACAAATTCTTTACAAGGATTTCCAGAGCTAATATAGCAACATCATTTATGGTCTCTGTGGAATTGTAGAAAAACATTCAAGTGTCGATCAAACACAGGGTATCTGATTATTGTAAAGAAAGCGTGCGTGTATTTGACCCACCTCCGACAGAGCTGAGGAGAAGTGGTTACAGTTCTTGTGCATGAGGTGGTAGGCATTGCCTTTGTATTCCTTCCCCATCTCCTCCACAATCCGCTCCACGTCCTCCTCTGTGAAGTCTGTGCTGCCCAGGACTATGGCTTCTCTACACAAACAGGTAGGAAGGGGTGCGGACACGTGTTACTACTGTACACACATTATTTTACCAACAGAACGGGCCAAAGCTGGCTTCATAAATTCAACTCATGCTTGAACTACAGTGCAACTGAAAGAAACCTTCAAAGGATGCTTGTTTTCTAAACTTCTTCAAATCATTTGTGGTTAAAAGAATTTCCTGTTCTTTGTTGCATTTGTTTTTCTTTTGAACTATTTTCCTCTGCACCATTCTTAAGCCCTATTCACACTGACCTAGTGTACTCTGTGGACTTCTGATAATGGAAACCAACTCTCCATGTTTGTACAGGATAAGCAAAGTCTGTTTTCTATTTAAATGTACTGATATTACGTTTACATTCTGATGCCAAGGGTAGGATTGTCATTCACAGATAATGACTGAACGATAGAACAAGGTTCCTTACCATAGCTACATAACATTTCATTCATCATTTAAGATGAATCCATTCATAATGTGACATGAGCCTCTTGACTTTTGATCCAAAACACTTTTAAAACATTCATTTAGCACCAGCCTCCATAGTCTTTAAACAGGAAATGTGAGTGAATAAATACAAGTCAAAAATAAAAATGTTAAAGACGTACCAAATCACAGAGATGTTGATTTACATGGAATTAATTTGATCATAGAACCTCTGTATTTATTATAAATTATTATTTAAATAGGGCAGGTAATTTTTTTTCCCATGACACTTTAACTTAACAAATTACTCCATAACAGATTTGCATGGGAGTAAGATCACAGACAACCAAATTATTACACATTACCACAGGTAGTACCATTCCTGTGTGAATATGACTTAAAGCCCAACATGATGGTCTGGCAAAACCAACCTATTAGTCGATGTTGAGTATTCATGTCAAATAAGGAGACTTAAACAATGTATACTATGAATGGAAATATGTAATACTAGTACTTTTTAAAACCCATATTTATCAGATAGAGCAATATCCACATTTACTTAAAAGGAAATGGATGATCCACTCAGACAAGCCAGTAGTTTCCTGGAAGACCTTGGCTTACTTGGCAGAGACACCGCTGGCATTTGTGCCAATATATGGTCCAGTGGCCTTTGTGAAGACAGACAGACAGTGTGTGTGCGCGCGTGTGTGTGTTTCAGGGAGAATCTATCAAAAGCCACATGGCAGATCAACTAGAGCAGAAGTAATGCACTGCAGCACAGTAGTTCTACTTCCACACACTCCCAGTTGGCTGATTATGGGAATCCAAAAAATATACTGAACTCCAGTGTCTCCCCCACAAAAACAGATTCTGCATTGCAGCAAAATCAAATTCAAACCCAATTTAACAGCACCACTGATACTTTTTCTGCAATAGGCTAACCCTTTAAAGACTAAGACATCTTGAATGCTGTTAAAATTAAACCAAATTTACAATCAATGACAAATATCTTATGATGCTGCCGGGCATTTTAGTACAACTGCCAAATCCCAGTAAAATAGCCACAGCACTGATCTGAAATATCCCTCTATTATAAGCTTAAAATGTAATAGTGTTGATCAATACTGTTATTGCAATATTATGAAATACTATGATACACTCCTCCACTCCTGATACACCCTCAACATGTAAAAATTCAACCTGTGAGATGAGCCTTGTATACATGAGTCATGCAGTCACAACACTTTCACGGATGTCTATTTAACCACGGTAGAATTCATCTGTTATTGGACTATGCATCCACCGGAATGATTTCAATCACCTTACATTCTTGAGGAGTCATATGAGAAGCAATGTTTTCTTCCTTGCTTCCCAGAGTATCTGATACTAACAAAGAAAATAGTGTGAAATTTTAAAAAATGTATGACAAACCCATTATAAAACGAAAAAAAAAAAAAAAAAAAAAAAAAAAACAGCTTGTTTACAGACTGATTGGTTGCCTGTTTGGATTACTGTTCTGTGTGTCAGTTGAGAGCTGCTAATTTGTTCAAGTGAATTTGCAGAGGAGACAGAGGAAGTACACATATACACTGATAACCATATCCATAGCTGAGAATGTTCTGGAAGGAACAGTGAATATAGTAGAAGCATATGTTTCCCTTCTGCTTTTATGCCTCAGGCTGAACTGAAATGAAACTGAAATGCAGAAAGTGACAAGAGCAGAATGAATTGGAGTCACTTCGTTTTGATATTGTTACACATGTAGAGGCTGCACCAGGCTGTTATCGGCTGGAGTTACAACTTCAGAGTGTAAAGGTCCAAGCCCAGAAGGGTTCTGGACACAGCAAAAACAAGCAGATTCAGAATTCATAGTTCTATTAATGGTGTCAAGTAGTCCTGATCGACAGGCAGCAAAGCAGAGCCAAACTGTGATATAGATGCCAGACATGTTATGGTTCTTATGCATGAATTTAATGTTTTGCTAGATGTACATAAAGATCTGCTTTGGTCAGTCCACATTCCAACATTCTTCCAATAATGTTCTGATAAAAGTGCATGTATTGATCTTACCCCATGTTTAGTTAGAAAAATACAGCTCCAAAAGCCTCACAAAGGCTTGCACAGATGTACTGTATGTATATAATAATAATAATAATAATAATAATAATAATAATAATAATAATAATAATAATAATAATACTTTAGATTTGTATAGCGCCTTTCAAAATACCCATGGTCGCTTTACAGGGGGTGTGTGTGTAAATGTGAGTGGGTGCATATGTAGGTGTGTGTGCCTGTGGAGATTAGCAGCCAAAGGCCTCCAAGAAGAGATAAAAAATGATAAATAAATATAAATATGTTATGTTAAATATGTTAGTGACCAATACTAACTTGAACTTGAAGGTTTCACCGAGTTCAGTTGCATCACCCGGAGTAATCTCAAAGATCCCTGAGAATGGGTAGGGGTGTCCACCATAAGCAAACTCTAAACACATAAAAAAAAAAATTAAAACATTTTCCTCGTATTAATCATAATTTGGTTATGCAAGGTCATATCTGATGTTCAGTTCTCAAAAGCAGGTGGTGTCATTTTTCTGGATAACCTTACCTCTTCCGTAGATCTCAATCCCTGAGTGAAAGACCCCAATGCCCAGAGAGCTGGTGAACTCATTGATCCAATACTACAGAAAAAAAACACAGAAGTGAAATTTATTTTTAAATGATTAGTATGGCACTTGTGTTCTTAGTGATGATGAACAAAATTTCACAAAATAGAAAGTAGGCTATTCAGTGACAGTTTAGATGCAGAAGCAGCTGAAGTAGTCTACGAATACAGCTTTGTTGCTAGAAAACCACATTTCCACAAATTATCATTTAGCTCAAAAGCAGTCAGTGTTTTCTTAACAGTCAACTATCCCATAACCTGTGCGATTGAAATGTGATCTGTGCACCTGTGATGTTTACAGAGGATCTCTTACACAGACAGGCAATAAAAGGCAAACCCACACACAAACACAACTAAATCAATTATTGATCACAGCAGCACTGATCTCTAGCATTACCTTCCATCTTTTCTTTAGTGTCTGACTGACATCAGGGTGTAGCTCCTGGGGCTAAAAGCTGATTGGTCAGGCTGTTGCTAGGCAGAGTATTTTTGGTGAAATTATAGGCATTTGTCACAGCTCCATTAGGAAGAAGGACAAAAGTTAGATATGTCACAACTAATAATGATTTTCATTATCAGATATTCTGCCAAACATTTTCCCATTTAAGATATTTAAACAGATTAAATAAGTAATCACCTCTAGACCAAAAACCTTGAGTTCTTAATACAATAAGTACAAATGATCAGATTGGGATTTGTGTTTCTAGAATTTTAAACTTATTTCCTGCAGATTAAAGTGCTAACAATCGAAATACAGTATGTTGTTCTCTATTTTTTCCCCCCAAAAGACAAATGCGGTAATTTCTGCAATTCTTATGACAGGACTGTACAACTGGGGCTTCTTTTGTAACATTAGAACACAGAATATCACTCAGTTCATTACAGTAAATGTTTTTTGATCCACATGAGGTTCAAATGTTGCAGAGATGAGAAAACAAAACAAAAAATCTACAGCATAAGTCACAGTGGGAGTTTTTTCATATCTTTGCTTACCAAAACACAGACAAATCCCCTCCAAGATATTTTCTACAGAAAATTCATTATAACTTATAACAGAAACCTGTCATACTTGTCATGAGGAATGTTTGAGTTGAGTTAATTTACAAAATACACTCACCGCTGCCTGCAGAAAACTCATCATTAAGTCAAAAGCTGCTGGGAATCAATTATTTGGTTCATGCAAAACTCCTGTTTGTCAGTTATGGTACTGCAGAGGATTTCCAGAACCATATACAAAATAATGCTGCAATACCTTTTCTTGAGCCATAATGCTGCAGGTTATTTATTTTTATTTTTTTCAGTTTTAAAAGGTAAGGCCATTCTGGTCAGAACCTAATCCGAATTTATGTAAAATCAACATGGAAAAAATCAAAACAGACCAAAAGTCACTTTTTCAAGATGTAAAGTTAGCAGTTAGTTTTCTCTGTTATATTGCAAATGAGGCCTTTATCACGATGTATTCCAAGATTAAACAATGAGAAAAGATAAAAGTCTGGGTAAGCTCTATAAACTGTGCACTCAAACCCATGTATTTAAGTTGCCAAACACCACAAATCAGAGACCTACCACAATTTAAGATTAAAGAAGCTACAACAGATTTCATATGAATGGAATTAATATTTTGTTATTGTGCTGTTTAAATCCCTGAGGAGTGCAGAGTCAGTTATATACCCAAATACATTACATTAAAAAAGACCGGGTGAACACATATAAGTCAAATGAGTTGCAGTTTCTGTATGTGGGAAAGGAAGTTAATCTGCAGATGCTGGAAAAAGAGGATTGCGAGCATGTCTGTTCACAAGAGTAACAAAGAGAACTAGTCTTGTACTCTCTCTCTCTCCTCCTCCTCCTCCTCCTACTCAGGGTGAAATAAGACTCTTATCTTAGCCCTCATTACTTCAAAGCTTGTTAAAACGTTCCTCCTCCGCTGCACAGATGGAGCTGAGTGTATGTATGAATGAAACAGGGGGAAGGATGAAACAAGAGAATCACAGAGCCGCAGTTAATGCTTCTATATTTACTGCATCACTAGCTGCTTTGTCTGTAATATTTTTAGTAGCAATAAACATAATGATTAGCAGGGATATGTATATGCAGTAAATATCTTGAAACTGTTACGCAATCATGTGATTGAAATGAAACTCAAAACACAAATGAAGGGAAGGAAACTGCTATGTGCGACAAGACAAATGCAGATAACAATTGTACTGTACTAGCAAGTTCTGCTGTGCTCTAGTCAAATTATTTTTAGCCTCAAAATTTACCTTGTTCTTGTCACATCAGCGTAAACATACTAAACTTTAAACAGAACATGTTCAGTGGAAATATAATAAAACAAGCATAAATTGTTTTTCGCAGGGCAAGTTTAAGCTGAAAATGTGATCAAAAGATAACAGACCCTGACAAGTGGGTTTGTGTGGTGTGCATGTCTGAAATATGTTTTTCTAGCCACATTCTTTGCAGAATGTGGCTGCTTTTGGTGTCTCTGACTGGAAGTGACACAGATTATTCTTCCTGACTAAATGTAGGTGTGGAAAACATATATTTCATGCATGCATATGTGAAACTGCATCCTGCACCATTTCTTGAGCAACATGAAATAAAAATACACTAGTAGTTCAAATAAAACTATTAGTATTTCATTAAGAAAAATACACACAGCAGAGCCCCTATGTGTAATACTTCAGCACTGAGCAGCCGCACTGTCTTGTGTTTCTGTGTAAAGACACTGGGAGGATAACAAATGCAGCAGAATGCCAAAGAGAGCTTTTAATAGACAGCGCAGCAGCAAATTAATAATGTGAAACTATAACATCAGCAATTTAGGTGCAATTAAATTATGTGCTGGTGCATCTACATGAATAGGTTACAGACACCAGTGCAGCTAATGTAAAAAGCTTGTGTAGAGCCCAGGTAGATCTGATTTATATCTCACATGTCAGAAATTTCTGCTGAACAGACCATACCCAGACTGATAAAATCAGAGCAAATAGAACATTTTACAAGCAGCTTGCAGAAGCAGAAGTTAATGTCAATAATCACTAATGTCTAATGCCTAAAAACTTAACTTTTATATTTACTGATGAAATACGTTGACCTTAATGTTTGGTAATACATTTTTTTCAGAAATTTACCATTTTGACCTAGATGTTACAGTCAACAGTAAAATGGAATTTCACATATGTCAGTCTTCAGACAAACAACAAATTGTGTGTCGTTTCCTGATACAATCTAAAGCACTGACAAATTCAGGTCACAGTATGATCACTAGGGGTGTAACGGTAGAGAAATTCCTTGCACATGTTCTGCTTGTAAGCACCCTGCTTCCCAAGCGTTTCACATAGGCTACATGTATTTGTTCGGTACACTTCCGTATAGTATCAAAGGCCCCGAACAGATATGATTCAGTACAAATAATAATCAGGCAGCTGTGCTTGATTGTGTTTTTAGCACTACATTGATTAATGCACTCCCAGACTGCAATGTGGCATACACTACAAAGACTTTGTTAAATTAGTTTGTTACCTGCATTAGAACTGAGAAATCCCATTTTATACTCAGTAAAATGGCATTTGATGAAACTGTACACAGTGTATTGGTCCCACGCTTTATGTTACTATACAGAAAGCAACATTTGGCGAGTGCAAGATTTTATAGCAATGATTCAGAAGGTGTCAATTATCTCTGAAGCATCACTTCCTTGCACACGGTGCACTGCAAACAACAAACAGCTGTACCATCCACATAGTGTCTTCCCAATTGATCCAGCTCAGCAAAACTGTGCACCTGACAGAGAATACAACAACCTGCTCTAATGAGTATGTGTCTACATGTCACTGTTACACCTAATACCCTCACATCTACTGTCTAACACACACACAGCAGTGAACAGTGTGGCTGGCAGACAGACAGGTGGTGTGAAGATAATGCTGTCTCATTAGACCAGTGTACTAAAGCACTCAGAGCAGGACAGGAAATCCACTTAAGAGAAGTGAGTGGGACAATGGGAAAACCTGACAGAAAAATGTGGAGGAAGACAGAGGGGCGAGGGGCGTCTCTATAGTCACTGATGTTAGACAGTCACATGACAATATTGATCCCCAAATGGAAAAAAGCCCCCCCCCCCCCCTTTCCATCAGGTTTATATACAGGGATATAACACTGTGCTGCAGCGCCATCAGCTCTGTTTACTACACAGTGTTAACATGATTCAAGCGCTGCAGTGTGTGAATGACCTGTACTATTATCTGATCTGCAGTTTCCTGTCTTGGTTTCAAACAAACTTAAAACTGCCGAATCAGTCAGTGTGTCCATATTAGGAAGCAGAAATGTGTCCACTGTTGGTAAAAGCTATGAACAAAACTCTAACCACTACAGTATCTAGCAACACTATGTGTGGGATGATTAAAACCGCCTAAGGAAGAGTGAATTTAGGCAGAATACATAAACCATAGCAATTATTAAAATAGAGTAGAAATGTGTTCTCTAATTGCAGTAATACAATCACAATCGCAGGATGTGAAATTATAATGTGTAATTGCAAAAAAATTACAATTTAATAGGTTGGAGATGTTTTGGATTAAATCACGGGTTCCCAAATATTGAAACTCTCACTCTTCCCTGAAGTGACAAATCTGCACGGAGGAGTCACGCAATGATAATGGCATATTTGTTGCATTGTGTTGTGGGTACTTGACATTTTAATCATTGTGTTCTGTTTTATGTGTAAGGAGGGTTATGGTCATGTTTATTTAGGTTAATATATCTGTTTTACAATGTTTATTGACCTTTTTATGTTTATTTTGATTTTTTATTAATGTGACACCATTAATCAAACATGTAGGCCGAAAAATGTCTTACCTGTTTGTCTATGTCAAGCTGTAATTTATTGCATATCAATGAAACTTGTGTTTCCAAAGTAAGAACGCTTTATATTTACCTTGAAACTCCCAATATCATTCCTTTAAAGTACAGGTGCAACAACACTATCCTTCATCAGTCATAACCTCCTCAGAGATCACTGAATATCATATCGGGACCCCCTGCTACTGTCCCCGGGCTCACAACCCCCACTTTGGGAACTCATGGATTAATGATACTGAGGCAATGGGCAAAACTCAAACAATGAATGTGCATTTTGTAACTTTCATAAAGCTTTTATCCGAAAACATAACTTTTTGACTGAATTGTACTGACCTAGTTTTGACAGAACAATGTTATCTGAAGTAGAAGCATGTGTAGATTAACTGCAGCAATCAGTCCTACTGTTTCAACAGGTCACTGAAAAATAGCTGCAAACCCTTAAACACCTTCAGCTACTTTTGCTGTGACTTCCAAATGAATTTTATTCTACATTTAACCTTTCCTGCGTGGCTTAACCTAATTCATTATAGTACTATAATATTATCTTCTGAATATTATGGTGAGAAGTAGATGATTTCTTTTATTTAATTTACTGATCATGTAGATATTCATTATAACTCAGAGCAAAGCCAAAACAGAAAAAAAGTGAAGAACACATTAATTATTCAGCAAAATATATAATTAAATACTGATAAAATTAAGCGTTTCTAACAACTGACATTTATCAAACTACATGCGTTTTACTGTGAAGTTGTGTTGCAGAAATTTATGGTAATTCCCCCTTTTTTTTTTTTTTTAAATAGTGCCTCTAAAAATACAAATGAGTCCCATCTGATATTGTTGAAAAGCTGAGAAACTGAATTTCACCTGGCACTTTTTCAATGTGTTGATAGGATTTGTGGTTCAAAAGTTATCAAACATTTTAGATCGTAGATGCTTTATGTTGCCAGCAGCTGTTTAGGTCTTTGAGGGTTAAAAGTCCATAACATAGATTAGAGTATAATAAGAGTCCTTGTAAGTGTAACAGTGAGTATGAACTCTAAGCGTATATTAGCTATGTATGAGTAGCTCCTGTAACCCTTTGCGTGTTAAAGTGTACCAAGGCACTACTGCAGGGCTCTGTTCACAGGGATGATAGCAAGATAGAGATAAAAGCCCTTCAGTCCCCGTCATGAAGAGACTAATGTGGAGAACAAGTCAAGTGAAAACAGAGACAGAAAGAGGGGGAGGAGACAGAGAAATGAAGAGGAGGTAGAAAAGAGAAAGGAAGGGGTATTACAGGAAAGGATGAGAAGACACAAGAGAGGTCTGAAAAGGACAGAAAATGGAAGACAGATGGGAAGGATAACAATCATACTATAAATGGTGAGGGAAGGAAAGACAGAATGAAGGGCTAAATGGGGTAACAAAAGAAAGAAGGTTTAAGGAGTTAATTTAGGAATAGGAATTTAAAAGAAGTAGAAATAATGCAGTATTAGTTCACTAGCAGGACAATAAAGTCAAGACCTGATTTGACACTGTGTCAGTGTCACTGTAGAAGCTTTAAGATGTGTCTGCTCTGTGAAGGAAAATATTTTTGAAGAGTTATCTAAGGACATTGTAAACCCTTGAAATCCAGTTTCACTTTCCCCTTATAATTATGTCGCTCTAAGGATGGAAATCTTGTACTGCAAACTAACAAAAACCATTCTGTAACAATATACTCCTATTCTGAAATGATTCTCAACTAATTTTGCACAACCGAGACTCCATTTTAGGGTCCACCGGTCATTTGTTTTTAAGGGCTGCTATAATAATGTTTGTTTCTATCAGCAAAATGCAGGTATTAACAATTAACCCGCCAGTATATTATTATATCTGTGAAAAAAAATGGAACATTGCTAATTAACTATTAATGACTAATAGAGACTAGATAACTGCTTAACTGTATGTCTAAGTCAAAGTAATAAAAACCTGCATGAATAAAGAAATCAATAACTTCTCTCACTGAACATAAAACCCCAAGCAGTTAATCAATAAGTCTAGATGCGAACAAAAAAAAAAAATCTAAAAGTAAGCTCAGTTTCAAAGTTTAATGAGACCAACAGTTTGTGAAATATCCTATTCATGTTGATTAATCAAACTAATTCATCTTTATGTCTGTTCTCCATTTATGGATGACCATTCTTCAAAAAGTATATTTTTGTGCAAAACTGTATAAAAAACATAATTGTTGTAAATCTCTACTACACTAGTGACTGCTCTACAGAGAGGGTAAGATATCTTGAAAAAGGAGATGAATTGGGATAGTTACGAACAAGTTACGGTTTTTCATCTTATTGTTCATGCACATTATGCCAAAAACAATGCCCTGTTTATAGCCTGATGACACAATTCTCATTTGGAATCTCATTGTTACAAAGAATCCATATCAATCAATGATTCATCAGCACATCAGTACATTTCCAGCCCCCTTTCCCAAATGACTCACTTCTGCAGGGTGACCATATACTGACTCAAATATGACCCCAGCTTAATTCACTAACAAAGACCCAGGTCTCTTTCTGCTGCAGTATTGACAGTACAGATTTATTATAGATGACGACATATTTGGTTTGGTGTTGTCCTATTACAGTCCTGACCAAACAATACTACAATCAAAATCAAACAAAACTCTTCCATGCTCCTTGTTATCATGCTTGGTAGAACATCTGGTCATGTTTCACCTAATTCACTGCACTGTTTTGGATACAAAAGCTTAGGGGTCTAATAAGGATCACTCCTGATATGGAAAGCAATTATGTAGACATAACAACAATACATAAATGTTGTAAGTCTGGGGTTGTCAAACATACTAGCCAACCAAAGCATGGGTTGAATTTATGAAGTGCAAAAATTATAAAAGACATTAACAATCAAAGGTATCAAAGTCATTTTAGATCAGGGGCCACATACGGACCAATTTGATCTCAAGTGGGTCAGACCACTAAAGTAATAGCATAAAAATAGACATATAAATAATATTAATGCTCAATTCAAAACTAACTTTTTGAATATATTATGCCTTAACTTATCACTAATACATGTGTGGATCATGGTGGAGCTACAGAGGCATAAACATTCAAACAAACATAACGTTGTTAAAACTTTAGTGTTTGGAATTGTCATTGTCCTTATTTTTCTTAAGACATTTCAGGTTGTTTAGGTTAATCACATTTTTTGTGAAACAATAGTTTGTAATAAAAAAAAAAACAAAAACAAACATTTTCATAATTAATTAATTAATTTTACATTTTTGCATAAAACAAATATTTAGGTTTGGATAAATCTCCTTATTTCTTGTATGTAGTGTATGTTATCTAAGAGTTTTTTTGTTTTGTTTTGTTTTTATTAAGGGGGTTAACTTGCTTTCCACTGAACTATGAGTACGTGGCTTGTGGATGTGGACTCCAACATACTTTTCACTGTTATTTTGTTCCTTGGTGAGTCTCCCTACCAGGAAATTTTTATCTTACACTTGTGTTTACTAGTACTTGTGTTCAGATGAAGAGCCTGTGGAAAAGCAGCTAAAACAGGATAAAAGCTCCAATTTAACCTCAGATAAAACTGATTATTGTTATAGATATAGCCGTCTAGGAGACTGATACCAAAATAATAAATACAAAATAGAGTTTGAGTTATGGATACTATTCTCTGCCTTGTTGATAACGAATCAAGATTAAAAACACATACTGACAATGGAGTTTGGTTCTGGTTTGACAAAAACAAAACAGCAGGATGAAGACCTCTGATACTTCAGCTACTAACAGCCATCTTTCTCCGTTTCCTCTTACCATGTCATAGACGTTTAGGATGATCGGCTCGTTTGCCATCACTGGCATCAGGATATTGTCTCCCTACGTCCCTTCTTCTCGGTGGGTGTCCCCCACCCCTCCACACGCCCCCTGCCCCTTCCGTCGGTGAGAGATCCAAACTCTCGCCCTCCAAAAATAGACCTGTACTCCTCCCCTTATCCCTGGCACTTTGATGGCAGATGACCGGCTCGGTAATTCAATTTCACTGGCAAATATAAAAGCGTTTGAGTTCCAGGAATGTTAGTGCCGTCCAACATCGGAGTGGCTTTGTCCAAATCCCCACACGGATCGGAGCAGCGGCGGACAGATGAGCTTCTTGTCAAAACCAAGTGACTGGCTAAAGCCGTTCAGCTACAGAGGTCGAAGTGAAAACCGGACTTTTAAAGCGGGAATTGCCTTTTCTCATTTTCCCAAACGAGTAAGTTAAAGAAATGACATCCTCCTGAGGCATCAAAGCGGGATTCTTTCGGTAAAAACGACTTGCCAAACCCTTTAAAGCTAGCTAACGGTTGACGTTGAGCTTTCAGACAGGATGCGACTGGCTGCTTTGGAGAAAACTGGAGTGAGTGGGCGAGCCGAGCGGAGCGATGACTCTGCGCTCTATTAATCAATCTCAAGATACAAGAGCATTATGGGTAATGAAGTTCATATGCTAAATCCGCACATACTTTAGCAAGGTGTTTACCACTGCTGCCATAATTTAACAGTATTTCTGTTTACCAAAATATATTTTTATGTTTCTATAATGGTTAATCCATCAGTATATTTTTGTATTAAAACTATATATTTAATGCTAAAATATAACTATTGTTACTATCCATACATTTTCAAGTTTAATGTTTACCAAAAACAAAATGCAAAGGGAAATGCAGCAAATTATTTTTTATGAAGTTGCACAATTTATTATCTTGCATTCCTATGCAAAACTACATAAAAACCATGCCAGCAAGAATGCCAGCTGTCATCTGTACCAAAGGTGGTCACACAACATGTTTGCCTTTTTGGTTATTATTTGTCAACAAGAACTATTTTGTTATTCCAATTGGTACTTTTTTTTTTTTTTTTAAATAAATCAAAACAACACAATCATCTGACTTGCACTATACTTGTCACGGTACCATCAGCAGTATCTGGAGTCATTATAAGCAACCACCAGTTTGTGCATGGATCTCTTTTTGTAGCAGCTATTAATGCATTGTTTGTTTCCTTTATTTGCAATGTCAGAAGCTGGAATATTAGATAGAATATTTAAGCAATACTTATAAATTAAGTACAAACAACCTGCATATCTTCATTCTTTTTTGTTAAAATGAGTGGATAAATAATTGCAGAAATAATACTAAGAATTCAGCATTTATTCAAACAATAGACATGTACAATTAGAAGACAGTCATATTTATGTTTCATGAAGAGAGGTACACCGAGAGTTGTTGCTAAGGGAATTGGGATCCATTACAATCTCCAGAAGGACATTTAATTTAAGATACAAGAAAGAAGCAGACAACACATGCCAGCACCACATTACAGTGGTTCAGTAACCTTTTCCAAAGCTGCTTGTGGTTTGGTTGTGTTTGAATAATACTGAGCAACAAGAACAAGAGTGGACTTTTGGTTTGGAGTTTATTCATTTATTTTCATTCATTGTGATTTAATCACCCATACGATCCATCATAGTGTACCTCTTCCAGTTTTCCATTATTGAATTTAGAGACTAGATATGACCGGTATGAGAATATAACATAATATATATATATATATATATATATAATGTTATATTCTC
>JAPSES010000097.1:3059324-3080413 GCA_029822895.1 Maxillicosta whitleyi | reverse complement strand
TATCTATCTATCTATCTATCTATCTATCTATCTATCTATCTATCTATCTATCTATCTATCTATCTATCTATTTATCTGTCTGTCTATCTATCTGTCTGTCTGTCTATCTATCCACATAAGGATTTTTTTAATTTAGCAATTCATCTATCTGTGCTGAGTATCACCTAATGCACCTGGAACTTCTTTGTACAGAAGGAAGGTGTAAAAGCATCTATACCGAGAGGAAATTGTATTAATACATCGACCTTATTCACTATACAGATTCTGATTTTGTCAAACACAGTGAAAGTGTGAAAATGACATAATGACTGCATTCCATTTAGGTGAATCGTTGCCAGGACTCTCTAGTATTGTACATGTTGGCTCAGCAGCAGCACGCCTCACGATGCTATCATTACTGATGGCAGTGTGAAAAAAGCTGCGTTCTGAGATGACATGTCAAAACGATGACGCTAGAAGATTACATTTAAATACTGTTGAAAACACATGTTGCAAAAACTTTTCTCAGCAATGTGACTATTTATGCCATTTTTATTTGGATGTACTTTTAACTTTTTGCAAAATTGGGTCTGACCTAAATCTCCCTCTTTTTCTGTTTTAATTACAACAGAATAAAAAAGGTATAGTCATCTTTCAGTACACCTCAGTCCAGTGAAATAACATCAAGCACAGTGATATAAATGGAGGAGATAGGCTAAATAAATAAGTGTGTTGATTTACACAGGTGCAGTGATCATAATAGAATATGATGAAGTACATGAATTTTTATTTTGTGGCATGGATTAAACAGTTACTGACAATCTGTACAGGAGTGACACATGTAGACTTTACTTTTTGTCAGTATGAAAGTCTGTTATAGACTCATGCTTAGAGTAGAATGAGTCCTGGACCATTCTAGGAAATTAAAAACATAGGAACAGCCAATATGTTTATTAGAAGAATCTGTCATGTTTGGGTAAGAGAGGTCACAGGAAGTCATTTTGTTGCATAAGATTTTTGAATAAGAACTGCATTCAGAATCAAATAAGACGCACATGACCAAGGTGGCACTTGAAACCATACTCCCCAGCTTCAGAGTCTGATGCCTTATTCATTAGCTCTCTGAGTCTTCATTCATTCATTGAGATTTAATACAACTTTTTTTGTTAAATGTTCAGAAGTTCCCTGCAGTAAAAGTTCAGACTAAATTGATTAAATTCTGCTGTTGCTGGGGATGGTGACTCTGCTCTATTTGTCATGTAGTTTACAAATAAATAAACAAACAAACAAAACAACAACAACAACAACAACTAACAGATGTATTTTACTGCAAAAAATAAAAATCAATTCTTATTTATATAATTTTGAAAAATGCAAAGTCCAAAACAATGATTGACTTTTGACTTTTTTGTCACACTTGAACTTCATGGCTACCGTTTGTTTCTGAAGGGAATCACAAATTGGGTCAGACACAATTATCATTTACAATTAACAATTATCATTTGCTTGATCAGTTTGGTTTAGAAATGTTCCAGTGTAACGGAGTTAATATATAGCATGTTTGATTCCACTTACCACATCTCACACTATATATTTTATTAATTACAATTTTATTCGTATTGTCATTAAACACAGCACCCCTGCTGACTAGTGTTGTGCACCCCTGGGAGATAGCAAAAGTTTTGCTGCACTGTCTCCCTGATGAGTACACACATTGTCAATTTCATCATTATTTTGTGTCATTCGTCTTAATTTCATATCTAAGTGGTTGTTTTATGTTATTATATTTTTGTTACGCTTCCCTCCCAATTGGCATATTCTTTTGTGAGAGAGACCATGTTTTTTAACTTATTTGTTTGTAGCCTGATTAGCATGTGGTCTGCATCTTGCAGCTCCCACTCTGCACCTGAGTTCCATTGATTACCATGGGTGATGTTGATGGACAAGATCAGACTGGATCTGATGCTTTTGACAAAACCCTGATGATCGCAATGAGAGTAGACTTCATAAGCAACTTCATAAACCAGGTGAGACTAGATCTGGCAGACTGGACCAGTCTGACCCTTTTGGTCCTGCTGTTTTTACAGCGGACTGTCCTGTTGACTGACTTAACTACACTAACACATTTTCACTTCCAGTCTTTTCTCATTTTGATACATTCTTTAATTCAGTCTTGTAACCTCCCTTTCATGTTCACACAAACATGCATATACACTATCCACGCATGCACGCACACACACACACACACACACACACCACCCAGGGAGCTTCACTTATTATTTGGAAGAGTAAACTCAATCAGGTCATACTCTATTGTTGTGCAACATTTATCAAATCCATCAGCCCCCATACCTCCAAGGCTTCTGATGTTCACTTCTTAGTTATTTTTCATGATCACATTTCATGAAATATTTTTTTATACTGAATAAAGCATTAGGAACTTGTAAAATCATATTTTGATGTTGTTCTTTATATTCCTATCTACCCTATTTACAAATAAAACATTTCTTTTAAGCATAAAACCATTGTTTGCTGAACATTATCTTCACATCATGTCATTCTGCTCACATTTGTAGGTGTGACTTTGAACAGGCTTGGGTAATTACTCACCACTTCCACAAGTAAATACCAACTCATTTATGCTTAAATGGGTGGCAGTTCTTCTCTCTGCATTATTAATTACAGAAAACTCCACTTTTAGCCACGATACCAACTCAGAAAGTCAAATAAACTCTGCTGTAAAAAATTACTTGAATTTTATTTATTTATTTATTTATTTTGTGTGTGTGTGTGTGTGTGTGTTCAGTAGTTTCTTGTTTTGCTTTTCTTACGCTTACATAAAATTATGACATGGAACCAAAAATTATGTGTCTACTGTATTGCTAATGTGTCACACAACATTTAATTTCTTGAAAAAGATACTGAACAAAACAATATCAGACAACATTGAGAAAATAATAAACTTCTTGTCATCTGTTTGAACACTGGCAAAACGTAATAAACCATAGTATAAATGGAAAGTTTACATCTGAAATGACACATTATGTTTGCAAAATGACCTAACACAAAACAAAAATATGCATCAAAAGTATCATCAAAATATCACCAATAAAAAGTACAGCTTATATGAACACCACCATACTTTGAGTCAATCTTTTACCAATCTGACAAGATACAGCAGTATAAATGAGTTCAATGGTTATTTGTTTTCTTATCCTTCCTATCATTTACCTTTCACAGGCCAAAAAGGCCTAGAGGAATATCACAGCATGACCTATTTTCTGACAGCTTTACAAATCTGAGCACTTTGCACTTGTACTTATTAGAAAATTTTAGATGTGTGGTTGAAATACTGTAAAACAGAAATAAAGTTAATGTTTTCATCAGTCTTTTTATTCCTGACATATAAGACCTTTGCTAAACCAGTTCAGTTGTTACATTCAATGTATTACAAATTTTACAGCAGTATTTTTTCTTAATTAAAAAACACAGCCAATCATTTCATCTGATCTTGAGAATACTCAAGGTTGTTATTGCATCATTCCTTTTGTTTGGCCTCAGTCATTGTTTCTATATGTACCTTTAGCCTCTCACAAAAAGCATCTTCTTTTACAAATGAATAAGAACTGATTGGTGATTATAAGTACCACAAAATAATTGTAAACATCTATGTTGTGATTCATAATCATTTATTCAGTTTTTATCAGTTGGGAACAGATATTGTCCTTTGGTTTAACACAATAGATCTGGCAAAGTTGTGGGTCTTTCGTGTGTCACAACCACCACACTCAATAATCCAGCATGTCACATTCACCCCTTGCCTTTTTTGTTACCATTAAATAGGCTCTTACAATCTGTGTTCTCCATCGCTGTACTCTTTTATGCTCCTCCCAATCCATCACACGGTACCACACTACATACAGGTGAGTGCAGCCATCATCCTTGTTCCAGTTCATCTCTTGGTTTCCACACTGAACTCAGCAGTACCTTTTTAGTTCCGTCTATTAAAGTATTATTAAAGGTTATTCTGAAGTTTAGTGGTATGAGTTCCATTTTGTGACCCCCACATCACAGTTAACTGCCCTGAAAAAGAGTGTGAAACAAAGTGTTAACACATCTTAACACATTTGCAAGTGTAGACTTCTGTTCCAGTAAGAGGGTGATGACAATCAAGTAGATCCCATTTATGTGTCTTTTAATAGGTGAGAAACTGCAACTATGAAAGGCACTCGGCCACCATGTTTTGGTATTTGTTCAAACAATTTGCAGATTTTTCAAACAATTTGTGCGCTTTAAAGGTTTCCATCCACTACAGTTAAACCCCTATGAGGACCAATGGTTGATGGTTCTTGAAATGTAGCTGATCATGGATTTGTAGCTACTGTGGTAAATAATAATGTTTGATAAGCAACACTATTACATTTATTACATCTGATTATTCTGTATTTGATTTTCAAAAAAAAGTGAATTTTAGAGGATATGTTGTTCATTTTGATTTGATGCATCAGTCCCAACATTAAACTAATGGAGTGTGAGTAATTATTGTCATTCAACTGCATCATTTTTTTCAGGGTTAGATGAGGCAACGGATTTGCCGTGGCGACCCCTGAAGGGAAAAGACGAAAGGAGAAGAAGAAGAAAATTAGGTGGAGGGAAATGTATGTTTGATCAACACTGTATCATTTATTATTTTCAAGAGCTTTCAAGATTGGAATGACAGATTTAACATATTCAAGGTTTGTATTTATTCTTATTTTAGTCAATATGCAGTTTTAAACATGACATTAAATTCTGAGCGTTTTTTTAGCTTACATTTTATTTATTGAGATCCAGCCATTCTCACTTTCATTAAAAACCCCAAACTGTCACAGAATACCTGTTAAAACTACTCTTTTTAAAGTGTATTTTAAGGTGTCAGGTTGTTGATGTCCAGGTTTCTAACTCACCCAAATGATGCTGTCATTGGCCCCGCCTTCTCTTCTCTGATTGGTTGAGTCTCGGAGGAAGAGGATGTCGGGATGCCAACATGTCCGCGCTCATTTGAAAACCACCCGTAGCCAAATTTACACTTTGGCACCGGGTCTTTGTAGATATAAATTGTTTAGCTATATGTCGGCGGTGCTAACGACGTGGTGCCCAAGCGAGACTCATACAAAATAAAGACAAGGACTCCACGACAAGGGCCAGATTATTCCTTATTATCAGGTTGGCGGTTTGTTACTGTCTGCCTGCAGACACACAGCTCGTTGAGCTAACATTAGCCTGCATGCTAATCAAGTTTGTAGCATTAGCACGCTAAAGCTAGTTAACTGTCAACATCTGTAATATTTGTAAAACGTCAGCGTGGTGCAATGTGTTGTTTGTCAATCGCAGTCCTTTATTTTGGGGTAGCATGTATCGTTTGTGACATAACATGAATTTAGCTCTAATGTTAGCGTTAACGGCTAGTGAGGTTTAAAGGGTTTATGATCACGTTAAGTAGTTATGTGGTAATAAACTAAGTACTTGGTTATTTTCAGCACACTAAAGATGGCATAAATGTTTGAAGATATTTAAGCACAAAACTTGTAGGGAGATGCAAGCACAGCTGAATTCGTATTGAACGAAATGATTTCTAATTGAATACAGAAATAATAATAATAGTCACAGACTACATAAACAAAACCATTGTCTTAAAGAGCAGCTATATATATGTGAATGTGTTTATAAGGACCTTTGAGCTTGAATTTTTTTCCTCTACAAAAGCTACAAAAACTGCATTAATGTTCAATGTGTTTCTAAGTGTCTGTAATAAATGTTTTGAATATTCATTTTCATAAGTAGTTAAAAAGCACTTTATTTACTCAGAAGTCTCCCTTAAAGGATAGTCAGTATATTGTTTTTATATTTTGACTATAAAAAAAAATATTTTCTCATCCTCCCTACAGAAATAATGCTGATATCTGGAACTCATGTCGGAAGTCGTGTATGAAGAGACAGCCACGATGATTGCCGCAGGGGAATTGCAGTCGTTTGTCCCATTTGGCCGTGAGCACTGCAGGAACCATCCCAACGCCTTTAACCTGCAGCTCAGAGAGCTCCAACCTGCCTCAGAGCTCTGGTCATCAGATGGTGCCGCTGGCCTGGTGGGGTCCCTGCAAGAAGTCAGTCTGCAGGAGAGAGAGAGGGTGAGAAGGGTGAACACCACTCTTTATTTAAATAAGAGTGTATCCATAAATGCTGTTACTGAAGTGATCAATACACAAAGTACTTAAGAAGATGGTTCAGGGCAGAAAGTAAAATAAAACTGTCCTTAGACCAAAAATGCTCAGGTATCCATAACACATTGATTTGGATCAAATTTAATACTTAACTTAGGATGTTAGTGAATTTATCAAGGGCAATAATTATTTGGCATAGCAACAACTTTAATGTGGTTTTGATCAGCAGGAATGCTGGCAGCTGAGGAAAGGCTGTGTCGGAATCAGAGAAGAGGATGTAGAGTTTGAAGAAGAACTCTACACAGCTGGAAATGTTGTTGTCTGGAGTCAGGGCAGCCGCTCCCAAGCCTCCAATGTGTATAAAGCCTTCACTGTTGACAGTGCAGTGCAGCAGGTTGGTAACTGAACCTTGTTTTCATCCTTTGAGTTTCTATTATGTTTTTTTTTTTTTTTTTTAGCTTGAGGGTACATTTGTAATATAATGTTAAAGCATTCACATAAAAAAAAAAATTGAATACATTTTGCTGACGTTTTCATCTTTCTATACAACAACATCCAATAAAAATCTGCGTTATTAGTCTATCATCTGTCACCTATATAAAACCTACAGTATATACAGTTTTTTTCTTAGCCATGCAAGACATGTAAGAATTTTGTAGGGTAGTAAGTTTTAAGTATAAGCTTTTGATGCTTTCTTTTCTTCAATTTGCAGGCCTTGTGGTGTAACTTTGCAGTTCCTCAAACAAAGAAAGATGGTACAGTGTCATAAAAACATTTTATTGTTCAATAAAAGTAATTGTTTTTATATCATTTATTGTTGTGTTGTGAAGTAAAAAGAAAATGCATTATGATACTGTTTTGCAGAGGAGGAGATGGAGCAAACTGTGTGTATTGTCCAGAGTAGCTGTATCAACGTTCATACTGTGACCGGAAAGGATTTTATTTCACCTCTTCCCTTCCAGGTAGGGTAGAGGAGGAAAATGTTTTATACTAATAGGAAGACCAGATAACATTTTTTTTTTTTTTAAATTGAATTGACTTGTTGCATTCAGATATTGAAGGAACAGGTTAACATTTAAGGCCATCAAGTCCTCAGCTGTGTTTTTCCTGCATAACTGCTAGGGATTTTTCAGTGTGTTCAGTATGTTTCATTGTAAGTGAGATAATGATATTCCCTAGAATCATTGTCTGGCCATCCAGTAATAATGGAATGTTTGGATGGTTGACAAGGAGAATGAACCTTGTTCATATCACATGTCCGTATTCACTTGGGTGGGATCTCTGTGATTGTGATCTTATTTGGCTGGTATTTTTTCTGTGCACACCCTTTTTCTCTTTGTGGTTCTACACATGCAGATGTGTTTTTGTGAGTGCAAATATATTTGTGCTTTGTGTATTTTGAGTATAGGTATTGGTCTTACTGAGATGTTGCGTGGCAACACTGTTTAATTTATTCACAAGTATTTTTATTTTATTTTTTTAACACTAATTCACATTAAACGGATGGTTGACTTTTTTCGTGGAGCAAATTCTACTTTGCCTCTGTGTTTGTCTCCTTTGCTTGAGGCGTGTTAAGGTGAGGGTGAGCATAAAAGTAAAGATTCTAATGCCACCATAACTGTATTTCCTTATCACTTCATTAAGAAAATGTTCTTCGGTCTTCTCTCTCATCCCCTCCAGGTTTCAGATGTCTGGGCAACTAAGTTTGGACTTTTATTGGAACGAAAAAACACAACATCTGACTCACAGCTCAGTCCTCCCGGGTATACACTTGCATTGCACATTTGTATGCACAAGCTTGTAAACAAAGTGAGGCAAAGATATCTAGATGATCATGCATGCAGACAGCAATGCACATGCATTCAGTAAAAAGATGATTACCAAAATCATAGATATTCTGCAATTTTACATGCCAGTTACAGATGCAGACACAAACAATCAAACTTTTATCAGTTAGGGTACTTAGTTCCTTTTTTTCCACAGGGAACCTCTGCCCACAGTTTTTAGCATGTTGCACCCTCTGGATGAGATTGCACCAGTAGTGTGCAAACCTGCAGGTAGGAAAAACACACTCTTGCTACTTTTATCTATCAGTCCGGTTATAATAAGTAAAAATAACCTTCATGTGTGTTTTCCAGGTCTGTTCGAAGGCTGCCGTGTACAGTATGTGTCTGACTCCGCCATGAAGATTGTATTCAGCTGCCCTCAGCCCTCTATAGTTGTGTCTTATGACACCGTACAAGGAACTCACTCAGTCTGGGTCCTGCGCAAAGTCTCAAATGATGTAAGTACTTTAACAAACTCACAATACACACTGATTACCTACCTGTCTTTTAATTACCTATATCTACCTCTTTACACACTCAGGAGAGATCCACTGTCCTGCAGTGTCCTGCAGAACCAGTCGGAACACCCTTAGGTTTAATGGCTTCAGGCTTCCTGACCTCACACCTCCGGAATATGTCCCGTCTGGACTCTCCCGGAGGTACAGGTGGCACTGGATATGGTCCTGCAACTGGGACAAGGTAAGAAAAGTGAAGGTCAGAGTGTTATATAATGTAATAATTATTTCTTTGACTTATTCACTCAGACCTTAGATGTGCTTAATTATTCAAACATAAACTAAATCAGGCAAAAAAAGAGACAGAAATGCAGAGTTAGTTATTAATAATTAGACTCAATTTTGATATGAATAACAAATAAATAATACATGTAATGGTGTTACACATGGTCTGAAATCAAAGCTGTATTTTCACTAACATTATGAGTCTAACACTGCCTACTGCGTGATTCTGAAAATTTTAAGTCAGAAATGTCATAGCAATTTGGTGATCAGAGTTTGACCATGCAGGAGTGAATGTGAAACTGAAGTAGTTCATAGACATTCCACTTTGAGTGATCTAGAATTTTTTTTTTTTTTATAAATTATATTTGAGGACATTTATATCATCATCATGTTTAGTGAAATACATTTTAAAAGTAATCCTCCCTCCACTGGAAATTGATAATATAGTAAAGTGGCTTGTTAAATGGTCGTCTGGCTCCTTTCTTGAATTTCCTCTAATAGTGTCGCTATTGGGAGCAGTTCCCCTCTTCACTACAGTACTCTGCATGGACACCAGAGTAGGGTTATGATGTCTTCACCAGCAGTCCATTCTCGTATTCATTCACCCAGTATATCCAACATGGCTGCCCTGAGGTGAGCTACTTTAAGTAAAAGGAGATGTCCAGAAAATTTAATCTAATCACAGAAATAAACATATCTTTGATTATTTTCCTAATTTTTTCTCTTTTAGTCGTGCCCATTCACCAGGTATGGCTGCCCCATCCTTCTCGGGTGCAGCTCGGTTTAACACATCCTTCCACAGCCCAAACTCAAGAGGACACCATGGCTTGTTGCAGTCCCCCAATAGCACCCTTAATGAATCAGTGCTGGTGCCTGAAATGGAGCCAATTATACCGGACCTATGCCTGGAGCATTTGTGGAGTGAATCAGTCACAGCTGGCTGTCACAGGTAATAACTGCATAGGACCTTACTAAAAACACATATAGGCCTGTGATTGATTCATGGAAAAACAGCCATTTACAGATACTTTATTTTAATGTGATTACTGCCCCACTTAAATTATTGATGATTTAATGTGAAGTGTAATTGCATTCAGTTTAATTCGTCACCTACACTGATGAAACACATCAGGTTTGGCGTGTTGGCTTGAGATCATAAATCTATATTTTCTTTAACACCAGAAATACTGAAGGTTGCCCCATACCACAGTAATGTTTTGAAAAATAGTGAACAAGATTTCAAAAAGTTGTGATTAATTGTTGTTTTGTATTTCTATTAATTGCAGGGAGATGAGCAGTCAAGCCTCTAAAGTATATCTGACCTCTGACCTATGTGAAAACCACTATCTCTGTTTCCTAGTGGAGTCTCACCAGCAGCTCAGGTCAGTAAATATATTGTGGAGTCCCGGGGTCTATTGTCTGGGAATGTTTTTCTATTTCCTTTACATACTTCATTTAAGACACACGTTAGCTAAAGTCTTATTTAATCTGTTTTCTCAGATGTGTGAAGTTCATTGAAAGTAATGATACATCTCAGCTCATCTTCACCTCAGTCACAACCATCCCTGCCAAAGACGCTGCACCTCTGCAGGTATGTTTATTCAGGCCATAAAGTATATCTCTTTAATGCCTGCTGTAATAGTTTTTCAGTATTTAATTTAGAAGACAAAATAAAAGCAATAAAGTTTCTGTTTGAGATTTAAAAATGTACAAACTAGTTATAATTTTGTATTTCCAAATTTTGTTTGTCAAAGAATGAACACTACCAAGCAACGAAGCTAATAAATGACATGATACAATAAATCAAAATGAGAACCAGTATACATTCATGGAAAAAATTATTAGACCATCAAAAGTCATTGAAAATAATGATTATGCAATCAAGTACTAAAGCCTGTGTGTATCATGCGACTAAAACAGACAGAAAAGAGAACTTGGACTGTCTAAAAGCACTGTTTTTGTCAGTACATAGATATAGATATTGATGTAAGAACTGATGTGGCTCTTAAACTAAACTATTATGAGCTATTTTTGTTATCCTTATATTTGTCCAAACAAGTGTACCTTTAGTTGTTCCCGGCATTGAAATTAACAAGTAATTGAAAAGAACAAGGGGTGGTCTAATAATTCCTTCTGAGTCTAAGTAGCAGCAGTGTATTTGGGTTTTTATATTTATTCCACAGTTCAACTGGGCTGGGCTGGTGAATCGTTACATTTATATGTGGGAAGGATGAATTTGTTAATACAGTGTAGGAAGTCTTCTTGTTTCCTCTTTAAAATATCTAGATGTGTATGTGTCTCTGAATTAATTCAGTATTTACTTATTCCCGTTACACACAGAAACCTTCGTGTATATTTATAGCTGAGCTAAATCTCTGACTCACAGGACTTCATTGAGTAGATACGAAAGAACCAGCCTTCATAAAAGCCTTGTGCTATTGGTTAATCACTAAATATACTAAATGGGAGATGAACTTGAATAAAATAAATTTAATACATAGCAGCAGATCTGAGAGACAACCAGATATATTAAACTGAGCATAACAGTGGAAAGATTAAAGCGCTTAAATATTTTTTTTTCCGACTTAAATATTTATTGTAATCTAAACCTGTTTTATATGTACCTCTAGTCTCAGGGACTCTTATGTCATCACTTTTTTCTTCTTTCCTTTTCTGTTTGTCTTTAAATCAGAATATAGGTGCCATGCTGGTTCTGGAGGCCTGTGGCAGTCTGGTCCTCTACACTGGAATCACCAGAGTAAAAACAAACTCAAATTTTTAATCAATCATTTAACAGAACTCAACCAGTAATTTTGCACTCAAGATAAAACCATTTTGACGTTTCAGGGTATTAAATAGAGTCTGGTTTCTTTAGGTGAGTAAGGTGTTTGTTCCTGGCCTCCTGCCACCCACCTTCAGCCTGACCAACCATCTGTCTCACTTCAGCACCCCAATGGACAATGTTAGCACCCCAAATACTGCCGGCAGTAGACATCTACAAAGGCTGGATGAGGTAAATGTGATTTTAAAATTTTAATTTGTGCAAATCCCTTTGGATCATGTCTTATGTGTATTCTTCTCTCTGCACACAATTTCTATAGCTCTGGATATCATTCCCCTCCTTGTTGCTATTCAATCTTTTACAGTCTGATTAACAATTTTCTATAGGGCAAAATAATCTGTCACAGTAAACACGGAGGCTTGATTTGGTTTCCTGCCATAGTTATTCCATTTCTGTGTGATAATTACATTAGTGCTGCCTTTTGACAGGGAAATAATTTGTCAGAAACATGTAGCCTTGCAATCTTAAATGTTACATCCCTGTAGTCTTATTTTTCCTAATGTCTTTATTCTATTTATAGTCCTTCTTGTTTTTGTTTTTGCTTTTACTTCATTCATCTGGTGTCCCTTCCTCTGCAGGTTGTGATGCCTTCTCCAGTTTCAGAACTGAGATGTCCAAATTTTAAACACCATGAAGGTTCATTTTTGGAAGATTACCCCTTCCAGCAGAGTGCACCCTACATTTGTGCCTTGCGGGACCCTGTCTGCAACCGGGTCACACTGGTAAGTTTGTGTATGTTGAAGAAGACAAAACTTATGAAGAGATCAACACCGAGTTTTCTTCTGTGTGTGTGTGTGTTTTTTTTTTTTGTTTGTTTTTTTTTTTCAGTGCGTTTTTGTAAGTTTGACTTTTTCTGGAAATGAATTAATACACAACTGCATGTTACTGTGTTTTGAATGCATGCCAAGTATGAAGTTTAACATAAAGAGTGTAGCATGTTTGGATATTCTGAATTAGGTCTTTGTCTGAATGGGGTATTAGACATGTGGGACAGGCTGATATTTGTGCAGCACACCATGTTTCTCATTTGTGTTTTACCTCTGATTGACACAAACTACCTCTGTTAACAACATAATGAAGACAAAGATCCTCTCTGGTAGATATAGATGTCGTAATGAAAACTCTGTGTTCATGGCTATAATAGTCACACAGTCAAATATTATAAAAATCATATTGTGAATATTTTGTGCATGTAAACATAGCCATTGTTTCTGTCTCTCCAAGCATGTACACTAAACAATCTTTTAAAAATGTGAAGCTTTGACTTCAGGCTGATGCTTTGACATACTCTCCTCTGTACATTGATCCTCAATTTATCATCTTTATTGCCACTGGTCTGAAGGCGAATTGGTTGCTAATGCTGAGTTTTCAAAGCACGTGTGCTGTTTGACTTGATTTATTTTTGCTGGGCTTTTCTCTTTTCAGCTTAACTGTTCTATCTAATGATGACAAGAAAATGCATCATTAGAGATGATTTGATCTAACTTTCCTCCAGTATGAAATCCACAGAAGTCAAATGTTGACATAATGTGCTGTGAGAATGTGAAAAATTGGCCTCCTCCACAATAATTCAGACCTGCTGAGACTGATGTGCAGTTATTTTTCTGGTCTAGATAAAGAATAAATTTAGAGGCAATGTTGTAGGTATTTTGTTTTATTGCAGTAATAAATAAATGAATGTAATGTAAAGGTTAATGTTAAATGTCTTATCTATCTGTCTTTCTCTCTCCCTCTCTGTCTCTTTCTGTCTCTCCCTCTCTCTCTCTAGGAGCTAAGCAATGCCACAATGCTGCGGATCTCTATCCCAGAAATTGCAACCTCTGAGCTCGGTAGGATATACTTGAATACACACAGTGTTACTTGCTGACAGTTTTTAACCATATTTTTATTTTTGAGAAAGATCATGTAACTTTCTTTGGTATGTGCAGAAAGTGTGAAATACATTACGATATATTGCTGTTTTTGTTGGTCAGGGATGGATATATTGTGTATCTTTTTAAGTGAGAACAGAAACACACACAGAAAAGCATACCACGGGCTGAGTCAGAGCAGTTAGTCCCTGGAAATTAGGTTTGAGAGCTGCCCTATGTTGTTTGGCAGTGACGTATAATCTTGATGTATTGTGGATGCCATTACAAATCACGCACACACACACACACACACACACACAAAGAGGGCAGCATGGTAATGATTCATCCTCTGCATCAGTAAAATTTTATGTTGAACTCTAATGGTAAAATCAGATGCACTGGCTCACTTTTTTTCATTTTCATTTTTGATAATTCTTAATACAATGTGTGGCCAAAGCAGAGTAAAAATCAATGATCTCAGAAAGATTGTTATAACTTCCTCTTTGAAATGTATATTTTCTAGCTGTAAAATCACCTTTTTCTGAATATGCATGTAATTGGGTGTTATGGTGGAATTACAGTGGAAATGCATGAGTGAACTGAAATGTGTATTAACATTTGGTACATGTGGGAACCTCACGTAATGGGGTAGCTCAACTTCACACTACCTTTTGTAATTAATGGCTTGTCAAAGTTGATGATTGTTCAGGTGATGTATGTGGGAGTTTCTAGATTGATTGCGTCTATTTTTATTGGATACACAAACCTTTGTGGAATTGATTGTAATAGTAATCTTTCCAACTCACTGTTCATCCTTCTGTCAAGACTTCACTATCCTCTAGTTCACCAGTTAAATCCTTAATTATTATTATTAGTATTATTGTTGTTGTTGTTTTACTAAATTTCATTTTTTGACATGTAAAAGACATTGTATATTGTTCCATATTCTTTTTAATGGAGAAATTCAATCAATGGGTTAATAAAATATTTTTTAGACTGAGGTGTTATTAATTATATAGCTATTATTATTATTAAAATATGTATTTATGTGAAACAGACACAGTGGTTTGGCTGATTAATCATTGCAATTAGGATGTTTTAAAAATTACTGTATTAATAGAATTTAGCTAGTAGATCTCACTCGTAGACCTGACTTTTTTGGGCTTTTTCCAGATTTTTTGATTACTTACATTGATTTTGGCATTCTGTGATGCAGGTTATTTAATCGTTTATTACTTTTACTGAGATGTGAAATAATAATAATTAAATAGTTCTAATTAAGACAAGTACATAATTTCTTACAGTGCCGGATACAACTTTGTTAAGGTTGGGGGAAGGTGATATTTTCTGCTCACAAGTGTCATTATTTTATTGATCTAGAATCTACCACCAGTCCACCTCTATTGTATATGAAGATGTTGATGTTTTAGCTAATTAAAGGTGAGATTGGATGGTATCTCTTTTTCTACGTTGATTACCTCTAATTGGTCTCTGGGTCTGTTCAGTTGTCCATGTCAGTTCTGACTATGAACCTTCCTGTTCTCTCTTTCCTTTGTTGAATATTTTTTTCTTTTTAAAAGCGCTGAACGTCGCTGATATATGTGTATTATTCTCCATATCTTATGTGTACCTACCTTTGTGTATTTGCCATGCGTTGTTCCCCATTATTTCATAATCGATCCCACAGACGAGGCTTTCTTCCACTAATGAAATGGCATTTATCCACCTCTCCCCTGACCTTTCCCACTCTGGTTGTTCAATTAAGATATCCTGGTGATGCTGATTAGGAATTTGATTGGTCAGAGCTGTTTGGAGACACTGGGGAACTAATCACTGTGGTAGTGATGGTTCTTTTATTTATTTCACTTTTGCTTGTTTTCTGATATTTGTGGAATAAGGCAGGAAATGATGCAATACCAGTGAAATTATTCTTTGAAAATATTTGGTTCTGCTGCTCTGGCAGTATATATTGATCTATCAATCATGCATTTTGTTTTTCTTACTTGCCCACTGATTCATACTAGCAAAGTCATTAAATCAGGGTTTCAATAGTGTTCTGGTGTTTAATCCACATGATTAAAATTCACTACTTTGAATAGGTATGAGGGTTGTGGTTTGGTGCAAACATGACTTTCAGTCATTTTATCTGTGAAACATGTTACCTTATCTCTGATGTAGCTTTTTAAACCTGAAAAATGTGTTTCAGTTGTTTCACAGATGGAACAACAACCTGTGATTGTTTCTATATATTTTCATAATTATTTATAACGATCAACTTCTTTTATTGTCAAGAAACATGACATTGCATTTTTGTTGACCTGCTGCAGAGGCTTATACTTCAATTTTAGAGCACATATTAAATGACTAAATATCTTTTAAAATGATCTTCTTTGCTTTTTTTGGTTGTCAATATTGTCACTTTTTTATTTTTATAGTGAGAAAATGTCTTCAGGCGATACGCTTCATCTTACCAAAGGAAGCTGCAATGAAGGTTTGAGGAATGATAGCTTCTATAAATCAGCCAATTTTATGCTGCAAAAAACCCATATCCTCTGTGAAATGATTATATTATATATTGTATATTTTTGAATTGTATATATATAAAATGCACCTTTATTACTAGTTTTGAATCTGCTTAAATGTAAGGTTGTGTTTGGGTGTGGGTAATTAAACGCACTAATAGATGCATTTGTACCAATGAAAACAGGTTTTGGTGAAGTGGTATAACATCTACAATGCCCCTGGTGGTCCCAGTGCCCATGCTGAGTGGAACCTTTTTGTCACATGCTTCATGACACTGATGGGCTACAACACGGAGCGCCTTGTCTGGACCCGCAACGTGAGCCTTTTGTGTTTCCTATTTTGTACCTGAAACCTTTTTTTTAACCTTACACATTTATTTGTCTTGACCTTGCTCTCAACCCCCTTCTTTCAACAGCTCCATTTTGAAGTGCCTCTCTCACCAGTGATTGCAGCCAAGAAGGCTCGTCCTTCTGACGGAGGCTCTGATGAGGTGTGTGATTATTGTATGAACTGTCGATGTTTGGAATGAAATTAAAATATTAGTCATCTTTTATATAGTGAAGTTAAAGCTTGTTAAAATTAAAAGGTGTCTAATTTATAGATTGCTTTATTTTAGTCAGGAGACCAAAATTAACATCTGGCTTTCATGAGAAAGAAAAGGAATGAAGCCTTCCTTTTGAATCAAATTAGTTGATTAAATGTTATAATATGATGTATTATATTTGAAGCAAACAAAGCAGAAATAAATCCTGATTTCTACACTATGTTTTAGGATTCATACACTTCCATCACTTCAACTTTTAGAAAAATGACTGGGGAATGACATGAGTTCATGTAGATATTATTACTAATACAATACAATATATAATATTAATACTTTTGGCTGTAAGATGAAGGAATTCTACCTATAATGCCCCATTGTAAATGAAGACATGCGAATGCTGCATTATTGCTTCATAATAAGACTGGAAGACAAAAAATTATACCCAGAATATTGTTATTTTAACATGTGTCTTGCAAATGATGATGAGACAGTAATGTTTCTCAGTTTTGGGTCTGAAAAAGCATATTCTACAATCCCTCACCCAAACACACATTTCTTAAAATATCCCTGCTGTAAGTTGAAGGCTGGGTAATCAAAGCAAAACAGAGCTGATAAATGTCAGTTACCTTGAGGCTTCATCTGTTGTGAAATGTGTTTGACCCGAGGAGCTACATGAGTCAGATTAAAATGAATTATGATGGTCATCCCGTCATCCTTGTGACCTTTGTGTGTGAGTGTGAGTGTGAGAGTTTAGCACATTCAGATGGATGTGAACATCAGCCATTATATTTGAACACTTAAGAACAATTGTATTTGACAAGCTGTCTTTTTCTCTGTGTTTGTTGCACTGCAGGATTGGGACTATTTGTTTGGCTCTCACTATCACCGTCAGATGACATCCCAACCTGTCTTTGCTCCAGTCGACTCCAATACTTTCATCAAAGAGACAGACGGCCTGTCCTCTGTATGAATCTAATAGAATATGCCTGTTTTATTTAACACATCTTCCTTCTCTTCACCTTCCTTTTTGTTAATTTCCCTTCATTCTCCTTCTGTCTTTGTTTTTTTATCTTTCTAAATTTATAGTGGATGCTTTGTTTCCTGAGTGTTTAATACTGATAAATTGTAAAGAAAACATCTCTTTCTGCTTTACCCTCATCTTTCCTAGGTGTCTCCACCCTCTAGTCCGTCCCTGAAGTTAGACAGTTCAGCTCCACTCTTCCCTCACATCCCTTCCCTTTTCTACGTTCTCCATCTACTCTATGAAGAGCTGCAGCTGGATGAGCTGCAGAGAGCCAGCACTTCCTCACTGGTTTGTTTGTTGCAACAGTTAGCCAGGTACTGACCCCTTCTTTGTCTGTGCTTTTCATTTTTCTATTACATTAGGTCAAGTGGGTTTGTGCCTTGTATTTGTGAAAGGATTCATAGAGTAAAAAATACCTAGAACTCAATGAGTCAAGTTAAAATTGAGGTAAAATTAAGCCTGAACTATGATGACTGTTATTGGTCATCCTAGGCTTTTATTGGTGACAGTGACAATAGCAGAGGAGGTGGGTGTAGGAACGTGAAGTGCTCTTCACAGTGGGTGGTGTTTGGCTTCCATATAGCCTGTTTTGATCTTTTATTAGATTAACAGGTTGTAGCTAAAATTATTACCTGAGTGGTTTTATTAAATATGCTGTAGTTTAACCAGCTTATACCTTTTGTGTCGAATAGTTGGGTTAAGATGCAAAATGTTTGCAATATTTACTGAATTTACCACATGATTCTGATGATATTTACTATTGAATTATTTCTACTAACAGAGAACATCTTTATCATGTTGTTGCATTACTCTAAATATTTTAGACATAAGCACAATTATAATATATCAGATGATTAACAAGGGGTCAGTGTTTAGTCACGTTTTGTCATCTCCCCCTCCCCCTATAGTTGCTGTAAAAACATGAAAATTCTGAAGAGAATTTGGTAGTGGATGTTTGATTTGTTATTTAACTTTTCAAGGTATTATGACTCTGCTCCACAAACAAATAAGAATGGAAATATACTGTATCTTTATTCTGGAGACCACTCATAAAAAAAAACATACAAATTCTTTCTGGGCTGTTGTAGGAACATGACCATGTAACATAGTGACTTACCTCTGTATGGGAATGAGTTATTCAAAAACACAATGATTTAGCTAAAGCTGCAGGAGCTTAAATAGGGTTGAAAATCCCCACACACAAAAAAAATCAAAAGGCCAAATGTAAAGATACATGGACCTAATGTTTACTGCCTTCCTGGAGAATTGAAACCAGTTTTTCAAGTTTCCATTGCAAGACACAGTAGAGCAACAAAGTCACATCTGACAGAATCTGATCAGTGATCAGTAATTACAGCTGTCAATCACTTAGATAACCCTCTTACTTATCTGAAAACACCTGTGATTAGCTAAACGTCCAGGTTTCATAGAGTAGATTTTCAAAAGAAAAATAGGCATAGGCTTTGTCATGTCATCCACCGTCAGACCACTTCAGTAATGTGCTGCAAAGTATTAATGGTATTTTCCCAATAACACTAAAACCCATCGAGCACTGCAGCTTTAAATCCACCAAAAACGTATGCACTGAACTTTAAATTTGGACTTATGACAATTGCCTTTGTTCTTTTCATGGTAATAAAAACAAATATCTTATAAATACCAGGCACATATGCTCTGCTGTGTGTGTATTATATGGAAACACCTGAGGTTTTATACCAGATTTCCAGAGTTGGATATCTGTATACATTAAATCTTTAGGAGTCAGAGATTCAAGGCTCAATAACAGGATTAAAAAGTATTGATTATCTGATGTTAAGCAAAATGGTAATTGAACTACAGCTGCTAATTTCTCAGACTGTGTTTAATTAGTTCTCAGAGTCAACTTAAATGCCACAGCGAAGGTGCAGCTATTTTTAAGTTTGATTGAATGTCCTGTATTTCAGCCACCAGGAATCTGGAACAATGCAGGGTTATGCAGTTATGTTGCTTGTCGCAATTTTACAACTTTGGCGCTGAAAGGGTTAATAAGAATTGTATGTCTTTGCTTTGTCTTGACATTATCTATCATCATGCCTGTTTTTTATTTTTAATGTAAAGAAAAAAAAAATGGTGTTTAGCTCTTCTGTGTTGTCTACTTTATCTGCTGATGAGCTTTGATGGATCCCCACAGTTTTTCCTCTTAATTATTAAGCCTCTTGCCTTTTAATTATTACTAAGCTTTTCATGACTTTGTTTCACTGTTTATGGCTAAGAGATCCTTATAATGGTCATCTCACAAGTACTTCATTTTTGTTGCAGAGACCTGCAGTTGGATGCATATGTGGATCTGTATTGGAGAGACTATCCTTCATTAATTAGTGGCTTCAATGAAAGTTGCCTCATAGACCAGGGTAAGACCCACTTAGTGTTCTAATGATTGTATCAAGCCAGGAAACAGCCAAGACATATTATAGAGCAATAGAAAGGTCAAGATGGTCTGCTGCTCGTAAAGACTACCTATGATGTCTTCTCTGTTTGTCTGTGGTTTCTTTCACAGTAGTTTAGTAATAATTCAACCATATATTGACATTTACATTCATTAGGCCCTTTTAGAGTATCTCCTGCTTAGGATAGAAATACAACTCTAAAAAAATTACAGGACAGGGTTGTAACTTGGATTACTAATAAATACAGTATAGCATCATATAACCTAAGATAATTAATCTGTAGTTAACCCTTTTTATAGTATTCACTTGACATTTTGATTATTTCATCACATTTGTGTCATGTATTTTTTCCTGTGTGGCATTTGTAAGTGTAAAATTAGCCTCCCTGTTTTGTTTCTCATTCATGAATTTTAGTTCTCTTTGCCTCCTTCTGAAGCATAGGGCCTCATTTATGAATGTTGGATAAAATAAATGAATTCTTAAAATACTATACACTGTATTTTTTTCTCTTTGTCCTCCATTCATGTGTCTTTTCTTGCTTTTTCCTATCCCCGTCTCCTCCCCTTCTTTCTTTCACTCTCTCTTCACTTGTGCCACATTTCCTTCTACAGCCCAGATAGGTCAGATGCAGCAGCCATCTTTCTTGACAGCGGAGCCTCCATGTGTGTTCAGCTGGCTCAGTAACTGTTTAAGAGGCGAGGAAATTCCTCCATTCCCATACCTACCCGGCATCTGTCAGAGGACCAAGCTGCTGGTTCTGGTATGAATGAAGACCCTCTGTGTATTGCATTGGTTTTGTTTCTGATATTTAGACGAGTGGTTTTATTTCCCACATTTTCCCTTTCTTACTAAATGTTTCCCTATTCATTTAAAAAAATAATCACATGACAACTCAGGATGTACAGATGTCTTAGCTGAACCTTGGTCTCGGCCAATATTAATCTTGTTGACTGACAATAGCTATCAGCAAATGTGATGTCATTTAATTAATGGTAGTAGCCAATGTTGATCTATTTTGCTATATTTATTTGTTTTTCATGAATTGTATGATTGAGTTTAAGCTCATAATGTGACAAGGGCCTGAAAATTGATGTTTTATGCTACACAAGGGAATAGGTAACAGACAAAAAAAAAA
>JAPSES010000097.1:3043760-3059224 GCA_029822895.1 Maxillicosta whitleyi | reverse complement strand
AAGCTCATAATGTGACAAGGGCCTGAAAATTGATGTTTTATGCTACACAAGGGAATAGGTAACAGACAAAAAAAAAACTTAAACACTGGAATTGGCCCAGAATTTCACGATCAATGCACCACTTTAACTTGCTGATGTTGACAGGACCTTGCAGAATCCTAAACCTCTACTCCAAATGAAAGAATCCTGCTTTATGTTTTTATTAAAATATATACAAAAAATGCTTAAGGGAAATTCAAATTGTCCCTCATTGGAAAATAAACTTGTGTACTTCTCAGCCTTGTAAATATATTTAGCAAGACTTGTGGCAGTTCTTTGAAACAGGACCAAATAACTCCAAGATATGGTAGAACTATGTTAATGTCAGTTATGAGCTTGAGAGAAGTTTTCACATTAATTATTGATATAAAAAAAGACCTTAATTAGTTGTTTTGGAATAACCCTTATATATTGTGTTGTAGTGCCAAAAAGGTATTAAAGTGTTATGATTTTCCTTGTATAGGCAAGTAAGCACAGTAACTGCATTTATAATGCGACTTTCACAGTTTTTATACAAGCAGATTTGTTTGACTAAAATTATATTTTATTTACTCACTTGTGACTTTGTTGTTAAGGTAAAAGGTTGAAGTTTCCTCTTGTTCTGATGTGCTCAGGGGGAAAGAGTTCAGCACCTGTCTGCACATATTATGCCTCTGGAATGTGGATGTTCTTTTTCTGAACATAAAGAGCAATTATTTCATGCTATATATGTGCATGTGCACATGAGTATGTGTTGATGATGGATTCAGCTAGCTGAGGATGACAACAGATACAAACAGACAGACTGATCAATAGAAACAAACATAGATAGGAAAAATTAACTTCAAAATATCAGGAAATATTTTGGATCAGACAATTTAATGTGTCAATCATGCACAAGGACATCACTGTTTGCAGCTCTAAACTGTTGTAGCTGTGCTACAGTTCTTTTTTGCATTCAAGTGCCATTGGTTAGGCTAAAAATCCAGTTCCATGAATGCAGAATTGACCTCGATGACCCTGGACATCTTTCACAGGAAAATATTTACGGTTCACTTCAGAGACTTTGTATATTCTTGGAAAACAGACACTTGGCAAGCAACAAAGACCAGTCACCTTTTGTGTGTGTTTCTACAGTGTACATGTTGCAGTCAATGGGTTTATTTTTTTGTTTTTGCCCTGATACTGTGGTTCATTCCTGGTTGTTTGATTCTATGCCGGTTTCTGCTGTTCTAGCAGAAAAGAATAAGCATTTAGAATTCTAGTCTGAATCCATATAATTGTAAATACCATCCAAGTCTTTTCATCTGCCCCTCAAAGAACATTTTATCGACCTTTATTTATCATTTATATTGTTTAATGTGTTGTGTATTTCTTGTTTTTCTCAGAGTTACGCTCTTTACATCATTGGAGATGAATTTGCCACATCGGCAGAAGTGTCAAAATACCTGTTCAAGCTCTCTGCAGGTCAGTGTACGTTAGTGTTTTTAGCCAGCCTTGAAGGTACTTAATTGGATCCTTGGACTGTATGTGAACATTATTGACAACCAGCTCTTACTATCTGCCAGTCCCAAAGTTCTCTGCCTTAGGCCCCAGTAACACACAAAGGCAAGTGATGCAGGTTTGTGCGTCACCCGTTTGCTCTATTTTGTCTGATTTGACAAAAACCCAATACAGACTTGACACCAGGTGCTGCAGGTATTTAATCAGCCCTTTTCAATGAAACATAATTGGAGAGTGATGTGGTGGGTGACTGTACAATATCCAGTGTTACCTTTCATGGCTATCATGCTATTTTTCAGTAAAAAAAACCAAATCCAAATAGTGCCTGTCATCCCACATAAATACCATCCTCCACACATCAGGAACAAAATGTCACCTTTATTTAACTTGCTCTTGTTGCTCACAAGTAACACATGTTAGCATGTGAAACTGAAGGGAACAGTCAAGGCATTAGACAACAGTATTGAGCAAGCTTTACAATGTCAGACAAAGGCTCAGAAACTCAAGCTGGTTGACCTATTTTCTTCCACCATTTTCCTCTCATCCCATCCTTTCTCAGGTCAAAAGTCCTGCATCAGTGAACCACACATCAAAAGGTAAAACATCACAAAAATGTGATAAAAGATTTAAAATAGCAATATTTTAATGTTTTTAAAGGAGCTAAGTTACATTGTCAGGTAAAATAAAAAGTTGTTTTTCTTTCTTGTGTCATCTTTACTGTCAGTCAATGTCGAAAATGCTACAAGACTGATATCCTCTTTCCTCTAATGTCATTGTCTCGGGATATTTAACTACAGAAGATATTAAAAGCACTTAACAATCTATATTCAGTTAAAGAGGTTATAGTATTAGAGCGGGCATTATTCACATGAAGTTTACTACAAACACAGTTTTGAGCAAAAATCGAAAAACATCTGAACTGTTATGATCAAAATGTCAGCTTCCAAATAAACTGAGTTTATTGAAAAGACTTTACACTTTTGCTTTATTTAATTTTTTGTCCTTTTTCTTCATTCATAGTTGGCCAGGTTTTTGCCCTGTCAGTTCGTAACAGTTATTTTTGCTAATCTAAACTTCCTATTCATTCTAGACAGAGCAGTGTGAAGATCAAGTTTGCTACTGAGAGTCTAGCAGAACAGCTGGTGGTCTGGCTCACCTCAGAAGGTAAGATGAACTGATTTTAAAAACTGATTTTTCATTCTCTTCATTGAGAAAATGTGAAGTGGTTATCTCCTTCTGTATACAATTGTGTCTTCATACGTGCTCAATGAACCACAGTCTGTTGTAAGTGCACTTAAACCAGGACACATTTGGTTTCATGTTCAAAGGAAAAAAAAGACATCTGCCTCTATTTTTCTGGTTTAGGTTTCACACTAAAGGACCTGGAGTCGGTCCCCTTTGGTGTGGCTCTGCCTATCAGAGAGGCAATCTATCGTTGCCGTGAGCAACCATGTTCTGATTGGTCAGAAGAAGTCTGTCTTTTGATTGGGCGACAGGACCTGACCAAACAAGCCCATAAGATGACCTTGGCCAAGAGTAAATCAGTGAGCATGACACACTTGACTTTTTCATCATTATACATGTCTTGTTGATACATATAATGATTCATTAGTCAAACTGAGACAATGGCGAGTCAAATAAGTCATCTTACTTAGGTCAAGCATGTGTTAAAGGATGCTGTCTGTGAACCTTAACATCCTTCATACGATTTCAGGTCTGTAAGGCTATTGATGTGTGTTATTCCAATGTCTTCCTGCTAAACACATGAATGAATGAGTTTATTTTTTGGTTTGTACATCAATCAGTACCCTTAGTACAATAACCATAGAAAACATAAAAACAAAAAAAAAGGAATAGGCTACAAAAACTTTATCTTTTTGCCTGTCCTTTGCACCCGATCCACCGCTTATATCAAATTAAATATGTACAGCATCATCTTAATTCCAAAAAACAAATGGTGTTTAGTACAATACTACTTATATATTTTGTTGATAATTGTTGAATATGTCTTTTGTGTGTTTGTAGTCTGTTGGTTCAGGCTTGTCCTTGGAGCCTCCTGCCACCACAGAAGCAGATGAGGAGGAAGATGGGATGTCTGACATAATTCAAGAGGTAACATATATACTCAGGGTTTGTCCAGACCATCAAAAAGTTTAGAATCCACTAATCTATCAAAAATGTTCGGGGAATTGTAACTTCTATAAAATAGCATTACCTTCAGTTGTCAAATGCTATGACATTTTGAACTGATCATAATGTAAACTATAAAACAAAACCAACATTGACCCAATAACCCTTCTGCAGCTAGTTCATGTTAAAATAGTTTCTTCTGTATCATTTTCATTATATATGGTTTTTTATAAGAAGATTGTGTTTGGGTGAAGACTATTAAAAAAACAACAAACATGAAGCAGTTTATATAAGAAAATTCTAAAATCAGGACCTTCCTTGTCCTATTTGCATTATTTTGTCATAGACATGACATAGATGTTAAAAGTCAAGTGTGCTGAGATTTAATAGTTTATTCAGTAAATGCAGAAAGTGACTAGGTGATGTGGAAGAGTTGCAGAATTTCAACTTGGATCTGAAAACTAACCAAAGCAGCGAGGAAAATGTAATTTTATGTGCAATGGCCTCAAAAGCAAAAAACAATCTTCCATTTGAGATGTGCAGAAACCCTGGCTTCATGTTTTAATGCTGTTTTTGCTTCTTACATACATTGCCTGCTTCTGTTGAGGCTGGTTTAGTTAGACATGCTAAGAGTACTTCAAGAAATTTACAATGAGAATTTTTAATGCTCATGTCTCGTACACCTGTTCAGGTCACAGGACTGATCTGGAGTCAAGATCTAAGGGTTCAGGAAGTCAGGAGGCTCCTGCAGAGCTCCAGGCCAGTACGGGTCAGTGTGGTCCAGCTACCTGAGGTGTCTGACCACGAGTACATAGAGGAGAAGGAAAACAAGTGGGTATTGTGTATTTGTTTATGTGTGTACATTTGGTTCAGCATTTTTTAAATTTAGTTTTCAGATTTATTTGGAGGCATAGGATGGCATAGAGATCCTGTTGATCCGGATATTATTGTTATTTCTCTGATCTCTCTTTCCCTCGATCTTGGTGTCTTAGACTTCTTCAGTTGTGTCAGAGGACCATGGCTCTTCCAGTTGGCCGAGGCCTCTTCACTCTCTTCTCTTACCAGCCTGTACCGACTGAGCCTTTACCTGTCCCAAAACTCAACCTGACTGGTAAAGCGATGCATTTCATCATTAATGTGTTTCCCACTTGGTTAAATTGATTTAAATTATGGATTTGTTTACAATGCGGTTTCAGACGTTGTGCCTGCTATTTTGCCAAATGAAAGAAGGTTATAATTTTACAGAAAATAGTAGAATATGTTTTATAGTTCTAAAAAAAAAATGCAACAAACTGATGTCTAAATGTAGATCTAGTGTTAAAACATTTCTCTAACCCTTTCTAGTCACATAATTAGAATATCAGATGTATTTACCCAGTATATAAAGTAATGAAGCATGACATTCTGATTTCTTAGTCTTAAGGAGCACATACAGTATGCTGCATTTTTGTCAGTTATATTTTCAGTTGATGTTTTTCTTTTTCACCTCCAGGCCGCGCTCCACCAAGGAACACCATGGTAGATCTGAACAGCGGGAACATTGATGTCCCTCCCAACATGACCAGTTGGCCCAGTTTTCATAATGGAGTAGCAGCTGGCCTCAAAATAGCTCCTGCTTCTCAGGTCAGTCAAAAATCACAGCTTCACTACATCTTTATCGTCACATTATCACCTTATTTCATCTCAGTGTATGTGTGTGCAGTATCAGATTTCCCTATCTTTACCTCTAATCCAACAAAGAAAACTGCTTTGGTCAGTTAAACTTTCACTCAGAAAATTTCAATTCCATAAATCTAAAACAGTACAAATAAAAACACAATTGTAGGTTCTTTTACATACAATTAATAATATATTAATGAAGTATTTGTCACACAAACTCCCAATGGTCCCATTATGTTCCAGTTTTCATGTTACACTCTCTCAAATGCGAAATAAACAAATATCATTCAAATAAATCTTCCTTCTCTTTTGTTTGTTCTTAAGGTGGACTCGGCCTGGATTGCATACAACAAGCCAAAGAGCCCAGAGCTGGCCAATGAATACGCAGGTTTCCTTATGGCCCTGGGTCTCAATGGACACCTGACAAAGCTGGCGACACTTAACATACATGACTACCTCACCAAGGTACATACACACATAAAGATAATGCAAAAAAATATATATATATGTAAGGGTACACATACTCTAAGATATCCTTTATATGCCTACAGAGTAACAGATTACTGGTTTAATTAATGCTTTCTACCTCAATGCTCAGTTTATGCAGCTTGAAATGACTGTTTTTTCTCTGCTGCAAACAAACTTGAACCACGCATATATATAAACACCCATTTAGAAAAGCAAAGGAGGAAAACAAACAGGAGCTTAAATACAGTTTACACAAAGGTACACCCATCTTTGTTCTGCACACACAGACATACAGTACATGCACACACCTGCACGTACATTTTCTCAGGATGAGTGAAAATGAGACCTGTAACCTTGCATCATAACCAGGCAGCTAGTCAACCTGAAACTCTGGCCTGAGAACTGAGAAGTAAAGCAAGGCTTCCCAACTATCAAATGAAACAAACAACAGGATGGTTTGGTTCCACTACAATTTTGATGAAAAGTTGGAGTGAAGATGTTTTTAAGATAAACCATCACAGTTTATTCACTGATTCTACTAGAAGATTTTTTAAATTTACCATTAAAATGAAAATATTTCCTCTTTGAATGATATGTGACAGATCTTAGGGTTTATACAGGGGAAAAAAATCTTCATGAAATAGACTGTTCCACTTTTGTTTACTATTTGTAATTCGCTTAAATTGTATCTTGAGTTGAGGCATGTGTACAACATAAAACCCATGACTAAATGTATATTTTTAATATATAATATTTCTCTTGGTGATCGTTCTAATCACTTTTTATTAAATCATCATAGGGTACGCTGATTGGCCTATAGGTTAACAGCAACAAAGTATGATGAAATATCAGTAAAATGGAAAGCTTTTCAGTCTGCATGAAAGCGCTGAACGTGAAGTACGTGGTTGACAGTGTAGTGTGTGTTCGTGCCTTTTGCTGGTTTCTATTTTCACTGCAAAAGAGAAATTTCTCTGACGTGTTCAATTCATAAGAATTGTGTCTCCATTGTGGTTGAGAGACCGTGTTCCTTGTCTTTTAAGCATTCTGGTGCTCTTTTCCTGGTTGTTGTGTTGTTTCACAATGACAAATCATCAGCCAGTGAACACTTTTGTGCCCCCAGACGCTTCTTATATTAAGGAAATGCTAAAAATAAATCTGTTTTATAAGACCTGCAATTATATTTTTCACTTCTTTGGTAAGAGAAAAACATAGTTTATAAAAGTAGTTTGGAATGTAACTCAATTGAGGTGTAAATTAAGTTGGTTATACTGATAAAATGGTCACTTGTTTGGAAATAGATCTCTATTCACTGAATAAGTGAGTTTTAAAGGCTGTCACAAAGTAGGTAGTAATAGTAATAGTTAGCAGTTAAAACAATTGAGACTTGCAAAAATAAGGCAATGTCTCATATTAATGCAATGACATTCAAATATATTTGTATCTTTATTTGATAAAGATGCAAAATGTCCACTACTCATGTTATATTTCATTCATTCATTTACGGATAATCTGTGACTAAGACAATAGGCTTAGTGGAAATTATTTTGCTTTCTTGACAATCCACAGGGGTCTAATGAAAACTGCCCCACTCAGTGAGCTGTTGTGGAAGCTTATTTAATGTGAGGCTCCTCAGACACTAATGTCACAGTAGGAGATGATTACACTGGATGTCATTTCTTTTTCTGCAGCAGGTATACAGTTGATGTGGTCACAATACATGATATACCGTAAATCAAAGTCAACATTTTACTAAAATGCTATTCATATATGGCACTAAAATTGATGTAGTGATAAAAAAAACTATAACAATCAGATTTCCATTTCACAGTACAAATCACAGGAGACTTTAATATTTTTATTTCAGTGGTATTACATTATTACTTCTCCATTTTTGTCATTGGAACATATTGATATATTGCCTGGACATTGGTACTGGATGATATTTGCTGATGGTTTCCAAATATGAGCCAATGCCACTAATGAAATTACATCAATATAGTGGAGATTTCTTCATGCAAACAGGAGGAGAAATAAGAAGGAAAGGACAAAAAATATACAGAAATGGCATTAGCTATCAGCCAAAGAGTCATGTTCTATATCAGTGTCAGTATCAACTAAGATGATGTTCCTCTTAAAGGCATAGTTCGAGATTTTTGACATGAATTCTGGTCCGGTTTTGGTCGGAACGAAAGTAGTCCTGCAAGTTTGTGGGGGTCACTAAAATAAAGCATTTCTCTTCTCAAAGCAGCATGTGTTCAAAAGAGTGATTTATTTGCATCACAAACCAATGTCCATAAGAAGTCACATATCGTAATCACTTGGCCCTACTTTCTCTCATTTACTATCAGCGCGCTGTCATGTTACTGACTGCTGTGCGCTACTCAACAACTTTTTTCAGCAGTGAAACAGGTAGACTAGCTGTCATCTTGCAGCAGAGATACGAAGAGACAGAAAGTAGGGCCAAGTGATTACAATGTGTGACTTTTTCGTGGACATCGGTTTGTGATGCAAATAAATCACTCTTTTGAACACATGCTGTTTTTAGAAGAAAAATGTTTTATATTAGTGACCCTCGCAAACTTGCCGGACTACTTTTGTTTTGACCAGAACTGGGCTCACAGGACACTGTCGGGGGTAAGTCAGCGTGGATGTACTACACTGATGACGGGGATGAAATACAGATTCATGTCAAAATTCCCGAACTATCCTTTTAATTTATCAATTTGATAGGGAAATTTAGTGTGTAGGCTTTAGTGGGAACAAGTCGTAGTGTGTTTATGTATGAAAAGCCTTAATTTTCAAAAGAAAAAAACCCAATTAAAAGTAAGATAATGAATCCAACAAAAGAAAACATGACTCAATGTTGCTTTAATTTTTGTGAAAACTATGCAAGTGGGTTTGAGAACATATTTCCTCTTATGAGTGATTTTCCTAAATGTTGACTTTTTTTTTTTTATCATTTTCATCACTTGTCTACCAGGGTCATGAAATGACAAGTATTGGGCTCTTGCTGGGTGTGTCTTCTGCCAAACTGGGAACCATGGACATGTCGGTCACCCGTCTATTAAGTATCCACATCCCCGCTTTGCTCCCACCAACATCTACTGAACTAGACGTACCGCACAATGTACAGGTAAGACTGAATGTTTGCAGACTTGGCTTAAATATTTAAAAAAAAAAAAAAAAAAAGCGGAGGATGATTAATTGTGATGTTGTTGCCATCATCTGCACATTTTTCCAGTATATACCCATGTGATAGATTATAATATACAAACATTTGATTTCTCCATCAGTACATTTTTTTTTTTGTTCTGCAGGTTGCTGCTGTCATTGGCATTGGGCTGGTGTACCAAGGGACAGGACACAGACACAATGCTGAAGTCCTACTGTCTGAGATAGGTGTGTGAGTGTGTGACATGGGGGAGATGTTTTTACATGTATATCTAAAGGTATTGCCAGCTCTACGGTAGGTATTGTTGTGTCATGTGTCTGTACGTGTATGTCTTCCAGGTCGACCTCCTGGTCCAGAGATGGAGTACTGTACTGACAGAGAGTCCTATTCATTAGCTGCTGGTCTAGCTCTGGGTATGGTCTGCCTGGGGGTGAGTTGAACACACTCATTGTAATCCTTTTGGGAAAGCTTTCAGCTCCACCTCTTGCCTTATCTGAAGTTAATTTATTTTCTTTCTTTGTGTATGTATTTGTTGACTGATGTGTGCTGTTGACAAAATTTAAAAACACTTTCATTTTTACCTTTTAACCTAAAAGTAATATCTCAATGAACTTCTGTTGGTTTTCTCATCATCCTCTTTCGTTTTTCTTTTAGCATGGCAGTAATCTGATTGGCATGACGGACCTGAATGTTCCTGAGCAGTTGTATCAGTACATGGTGGGGGGTCATCGCAGAGCACAGGCTGGAGCCAACCGGGAAAGGCACAAATCACCCAGCTACCAAATCAAGGTAGGTGGACAATTTCGCAATGAGAATTGTTTTCATGTCCACTGTTATGTCACTGCGTCATAATAAAGACAAGGAAAGGAAGTTTTCAAAATTTGAATGCACACCTTTTGTGCACATCTGACACATAATTTCATTCTATATAAAGTCTGCCCTTGCTCACTCACCTTGGTTAATTTCAAATTTTCATGTCATTCTAATAATGGTTTGCTCTTAACATTTTTCTATAATGGTAGCCTCCAGCTATTACACATACAAAACTCTTATACAACACTAAAATATCTACAGCTCATGAATATTAAATAGGGAGAGACTGGGAGTTGACACTGTTTGCTTATTCCAGGAGGGTGACACTATCAACGTGGATGTGACATGTCCAGGGGCCACACTGGCTCTTGCCATGATCTACCTCAAGACTAACAACAGGTGAGAAAAGCAAAACTGGTCATCTGTAAGTAAATAATATAAAGATTATTCATTGTATCCATTACGTCTGTGTAAAATTGAAATTGTGTTAGTCATTGAGGTATTCCATAGTGTGTTTTTAGATGCGTCCGTGTGGTCCTATTGTTTGTTATGCAGTATTTCAAGAATGTTCAAAGAGAATGTCATACAGTTTGACACTGATGTTCACTTGGACACAAAGCTGAACTGAATAGATTTTTTTTAGGCCAAATGTCAAGTTTTCTGTCACCTTACAAATCACGTTGTGGTCACAATTAATGCATACATTTGATGGAATTTATGGTTCTTATCTGTGTATAACAAATGTGTTTTACAGTACCAACCATGGAATCGAATGGATTTTGTTTTGTAGAAGCAATAAAGTAATTTTTAGAGAAAATAAATTACTAGAATTTTTTTTTAAAGTAGTAGTTTTGTAATAAATGACATAATACATAGGAAGATGTTTTTTGTTGCTAAATGAACAACTTCCTTTCGTCTTAATAATGACCAGCTTGCTCAGCATGATCCCCTCCATTACTAATTTATTTATGAGGATATACTAGATAATATAATTATGATATTAATTACACATGAAATACAGTTTCCGTTTCTGTTATGCATACCTATCTTAAAGTAACTCATACATTTTTGAAAGTGTTATTTTTTGGCTATTAATTCATTAAAGTATTGAGCTGTTTTTTTAGTAGCAGTAGGTAATTTATTCGTCCATTTAACAGAACATGATATATTCATGCATATAATTTGAGTGAGTGAAAAGACATAGGCTGGAGCAATCACTTATTTATGGCTATCCTATTTACAAAAAGGAAAGTAGCAGAAACAAAACAAGATTGTTTTAAACAATATTATAATGTTGTTTTATGTTTTTACATGTCATATTTTATTGCACTCTTGCTGGTTTTAATATCGTTACATGCTCTTTTTTCTTAAATACATAAAATACATGTACACAGTGTGGTGACAGTAGTGTAGTGAGATCTATTCCAGTTAAACATCTAGCAGAGCATCCTAACCTGCCTGATGACAAATCTCACTACTCATGTCACATTATGCTCAGATGAACTTCTCCGTCTTCTAGCCTTCAGCTATTGGTCAAGAGGTTCCTGTCTTCTTCAGAGCTTATCTGATGCTGACTGTCTGTTGGTGGGGAAGGTACTAGAGCAGGATATTAACACCTCCTTATATCTTCCTGGTTGCTTCCCCTGTCTTTTCCAGGTCCATCGCTGATTGGCTCAAGCCTCCAGACACTTGGTTTCTTCTGGATTTCATCAAACCAGAGTTTCTGCTGCTAAGGGTTAGTGTGGCTTTAGTTATCTTTGTGTGTGAGATCACTTTTTTCTCACCTTTCCTTCATTGGTCTTATTTATCTTCTTCACTGTCTTCATCTTAGACTCTAGCCAGGTGTATAATCATGTGGGATGAGATCCTCCCCAATACTGAGTGGGTGAAGAGTAACATACCTCAGGTGAGAAAATGCAACCTAATTAGTTCATTCTAGTGATTCCAGCTACTTCTGGGTCATGAAAGCAATTTGTGATTTTAAATGTTCACTGTGTGGTATCTATTTTCTGATCTTCACAAGATTTATTTTATGCAAAATATTTGGAGTAATCAGATCATCATGGCTGAAGTAATGGTCAAATAGACCCAAGAAGAAAACCGTTCTGCATAATGGTCATTGTGATCAGAAGAAAAATCCATTAGAAAAATGAACCAACCACATTGGTTGTCATTAGATTTGTCTTTTTCTGGTTAGTTAGGAGCTATATTCTTAAACAAAAAGCCATTCAGTGTGACTATTTTTATAGTTTGGCTGTCCGCTGTTTTATTCTGTTTTGCTTTCAGATAATGAGAGGCACCTTTGACCCTTCAGAGGACATAAACATGGAGACAATGGCGTGAGTATTTAAGTCTTTATATTTACATATGAATTTTGTAGCTCTTTAGTGGACTTTAAATAGTCCATAACTCTACTACTGATGTCTTTTTCAGCCAAGCCCAGGACTACATCACAGCTGGAGCTTGCATGGCTCTGGGACTACGCTTTGCTGGCTCTGCCAACTCTGATGCCTTTGATTGCCTCTATGAGTTCGCTCGAACATTCATGAAGATCATGTCATTTTCTGGTACAGCTACAGTGGTGAGTCCTTGCACATATTTATCTGCATATATGAACAGTTCCGCACAATTGTCATCAGAAACAGTTGTACAAATGTACATACTGTAAAATAGCACAAGATTCAATTAATGGTATGTAGTAAACTAAAAAACTAAAACATCCATATTTATATTCGTTTTGCATTGTAATAGTGTTTAAAGAAAACAAGTATAACATTACTGCTTTCTCAACTCTGGATAGTGACTTTCTGCATATCCTGTTTTCTCTCTCTTAACTGTACATGTTGGATGTGTGCCTTGGATACTAAAGCAGACAGGTTTTTACAACCTGCAGACCGGGCTGTCGATGATTCTACTAGCTATGTCCATGGTGATGGCCGGCACAGGGAACCTCAAAGTCTTGCAGCTCTGTCGCTTCTTCCACAAACGAACAGGTGGTGAGATGAATTACGGCTTCCACATGGCTCATCACATGGCCCTGGGGCTACTCTTCCTCGGAGGCGGCAGGTGAGATACAACGCAAGAGTCTTTTTATTATAGACCTGGACATTTTTTTTCTCTGGTGTCTTATGTCATGGTCTATTTGAAGAGTAAGTTTGGTTGCTAACAGGCAAGTAATGCCCTGCTGTGAAGCTCAAGTGGAAATATGTACTCACAGGCCAGCTATGTATGTCATTGCTAACTAAATACACTCAAACTTTTGGTGCTTTCTATGTGTTCTGGCCTTTTGTCCACATGTAACCGCAGTTTTAGATCATTGAAAAGGGAACATTTGGAAAGTTCATTTAATGGTGAGAACTTTTAGACATTGTTTTCAGTGTTTCCATGACGATGGTAATACTATTTTTAGCAAAATTGTGTCATTTCCTTTGTCAGGAGATTTTGGGGGTTGTTTTTATCAGTTCATATATGTGACTGTGTTTGTTGCTTGTCAGAACTAAATTAATACTTTTTCAGAATGAATTATTAAATCACTAATTAAAATAAAGAATGTTGAAAAATACCCAAGTGGACACACAGATTTTAAAATATTGTTCATAGTTGCCATTGAAATTTAAGTTAAGGATAGAAACACCACATGAGACGAGAAATGAACTATAATAGACTCAGCTGTTGTCTGTTAATGGACATTAAAGGCCCTAATCTGAACTTAAAATCATGAAGTTAACTTTTATGGAATGAATCATGTTCATTCATTGTTTTGCTTGGATGAATAAAAAAAATTAACAATATTGATGATATACTCAGAGCTAGATCAGGAATGTAAGTGCACTGAATTTGGAACTGTTTTATCTGGGAAAGGCCAGGTATCTCATATCCACACACTGCATGAGGCTCCAGTGTAGATTAGCCACACACTATTCTGTTTTGGGGTTAGTGTTGTGCATAATGAATGGCATTTATTCTTGAATGTGTACACACATGTGCATGCACACAAACAAACCAGGGTTTGTTCAATTGCTGACCTTGACTTGTGTATTTTCAAGACAAGCATTGTCTCCCATTCTCTCATTATGTGTTGCAAATGGCTTTCCACCTACAGCTGTAATCAGATGAACCTTTTGATTTTATTTGGTTCATGTTTCATTTCAGTCCTGTCAGCTAAAAGCCCACATATCTACAAGGCTTCAGTCTGAATGTCATTCACTGGTGTGTTTTATTCAGAGGGAAAGTATGAATGTACTTCTACAGGTCTGCCAGGGTTAAAGATCAGGCTGCGGAGCGGAGTCGTATTATATCATTGTTTTATTTCCTTTTCTCACTCTCTGGGTTCGTCACCCATTCAGCCTCTCACTCGACAACATTCAAATCCTCTACCCACATTTGCACCCTCCTTTCACACATTATGTCCTTATCACTCCATTGCATTCATTCATTTTCTGTCTGGCACATTTTCTTGCCTCTTTTTTCCTCTTCACTGCTTACCTTTGTGCTGCTTTTTCTATTTCTGTGCTTTCTTTCTATAATCTGTTAGTTTCTCTTCCCAGTTTTATGTTGTTTTAGAGGAAATTGATGTGAAAGTTTCCTTCCACAGGTCACACAAGGTGTTCAGTTTTCTAATACTTATAGTGCTCTATTGCAGACCGTGTAAGGTTTGGGTGTTCTACTTGTATTCGTATGGGTTTCCTCTGACTGTTCTGTTTTCTTCTCACTCAAACAAAACATGAGGTTGCATGCAGAAGTGGGTAATCCCAGCTCCATAGAGGAAAAGTCCATCCATGTATTTGTTCCAACCATTCACTGAACCAGCCCATTTTAATGAGCACAACTCCTCATCCAGGTAGATGGAATAATTAGTGGTATCACCTGTGTTCAGTGAACAGGTAGAACAAATACATGGCAGGACTTTTACTCCATAGAGCTGAGATTGCCCACCTCTGGTTGTATGATTGAAGCTCCTGTCTGACTTCAGAACTGGACTTGGCCTGTAAATGCTGTGCAGTGGCTGCTTTAAATTACTAAAATAGATATTTTTGCCTAAACTGTAGGAAACAAATATCCTTGTAGGGAGGGACTGATAAAATATAACTTTAAATGGCACAAAAACATATGTAAACACAAGCGATTGATGCTCATATAATGCAATGTGCCAAAGAGTGTTGATGATGCTGTAGTAATTATTTATTGATTTTTGGTAGAAATAATAGAGGAATAAGAGGTTTTATTTCAGTTGGTTTGTTTAATAGACTTCAATTAAGGCTTTTTTTTTTAACCTGCAGAAAATTGGTGCTGAGTACTTTCCTCTTTAGACATTCCTTTCTTTTCTATCTGACCTGGAAAACATATAGTTTTTTCTTAGGCCACTTGATTAAAACTTGCGATCAGGTTTTTACAGCATATTTGAACTAATTGATGCCAAAAAACGGCTCTCTCAGCTTTAAGTGCTTACACTCATTTGCCATTGATAAGCTGGGACACAAGGCAAAATTCTCCATGATTCACAAACTGTTACAGATGTTACTGGTACAGATATAAATAATAATAAAAATAATAATAATGCTCCCGCCCAATGGGCAGCACGGTGGCGCAGTGGTTATCGCTCGTGCCTCACAGCAAGAAGAATCATTGGTTCTTTCTGTGTGGAGTCTGCATGTTCTCCCCGTGACTGCGTGGGTTCTCTCCGGGCACTCCGGCTTCCTCC
>JAPSES010000097.1:3014251-3043660 GCA_029822895.1 Maxillicosta whitleyi | reverse complement strand
TTAATGTCGACATGTTGACTTTAATCTCGTCATATCAAAAAATATCTTCTCCTTCATGAATGGCCCTAATGCTCCATTGTACTTTTCAGTTTGCCACTATTGTAAGATTTAGAAATCTATTTCATTGATATAGAAAACCCATAAATATATCTAATAATATTTTGTTATATATCTTGAAAACAACTAACTCCCCCTTTTGACACTTATTTTTCAGTTCATCTTATCAAAGTCCATAAGGTTTAGTACATTTTTATCTCTGCAGCTACAAAATTCTCAAAATTAAAAAAAAAATATATAGAAATGTGTTATAATAATAAGTAATCTCTGAACACATTTCAATACCACCCAATGATTCACCAAACAAATTAGAAACAGTATGATCTAAAGCTCTGTACAGAGGCGTTCACTGCACATGACAGACACAGTGTCACGTGCTGGGACACATGTTCTTTACACAGAACATGAGCAAATATCAAATGTATTTCCCATTTACTGAAGATGACTGTTTTTGTTTTTAGGTGAATTTGTTTATATGTTTGTATCAGTGCTATAGTAAAGTAGGACATAATCACCTAAAGAATAGCTTATAAGTGTTTTGACTTGTTCCATAGCTGGATTTTTTTTTTTTTTTTTTGCTTAATTCAAGATTTATTTATTTATTTTTTTTAGCAAAAAAAAAAAAAAAAGAATCTGCCAATGGAACAAGTGAAAGTGGTCCCAGATCAGTTTGTCTGTTCCTAATCAATGTGTTGAATAGTTCGTTTAAAAGTTTAGGGACTATTCACTGGACTTTTATCTGAATGCATATTTCAGCTTGACCTTCAACTATGTAAATTATCACATAACTACATGTCTCCAACGTCTTCCCACATTCTTAGTTGGTTGATAATGTGGTTTCCTGGAAACACATGATGTTTCTGTCAACATGTCTTAACAAACATTCCAGAGAAATATCACATGATCGGTGACAGTTAGTTCAGAGTCTAGGATCAACACTGAGTTTAACAGCTCGTGGGTGTCTTGGTGTGTCTTAAAAACAGTCAAAGTCTCCTGGTCTCTGCTCTGAAGGCAATTCACTGGACTTTAGCTCTAAACTTGTGTGAGCTTCTTTACAAGTTGTGTCCCTGCTGCTCTGATGAACTACCAGGCTTTAGTTTCTCTGTAGGTATTTACAGGAGTGTTAGACACGGCAGAGGAAGGGCCTAAGGGTTTAGAGCTAAAGTAATACCTCGTGCTAACCAGGAGACACTGAGTCCTACACAGTCTGTCCTGTTTCCTGAAAGTTAGTCACCACAGTGTGTTTACAGATATGATATGAAGACTGAATATGCAACAAATGACACTGATGAAGAGGTGGAAGGAGAGAAAATGAAACTAAAATACATCTAATCTTTATTTAATTGTGGTTACTTACTAAATAAAACAGCAGTGGGTGTTTTACCTGGTATGACTTTCATTTCATGCAGGGTCAAAGAGGAAATGCAGCTGATTCTTTAAGACTTAAAATGTGCCATCATTAAAAAAAAAAAAAAAAACCCAAAGGAACAAGAGTTGAAATGGAGAATATGAGGAGTATTATTAAAGTATCATTTTAGTCAGAGATGTGTGGTGAAAATGTGGCAGGTGATCCTCCTGTTGAAAATGTGAAGTGTAGTGATCTTAAACACAAATAAACAGTAGGGTCTGAGGATGTTAACCCTTTAAGAGTCAAAGTCACAGTATCGCAATATTCAACATAACAGAATGAAACAGACAATAGCTCAAATCTTGTTAGCACCTCCCACCAATAGATGTCCTAACACCATTTCAGGGTGTAATAATTCAAAGTGAAGATGAAAATCCAAAGGCGTTGTCCTGCGCTAGTTTAGTAACAATGTAAAATGTATTTAGTTTTAGTTAGATAGATAAGGACACATCTGGCTACTCTGCTGCTTGGCTGAAAAGCTACAAAACTTACTGCATTTTACTTTCTACAAATGTTTAAGTTAATTTATGTTATGGCAAAGATGCCAAAAAACAAAACAAAACAAAAAAAACACAAAGAAAACTTTTATGTAAATATGTTCAAAGTTTAGTTTCACTAAAAGGTTTGAAATCCAATATGGCTGCCACCATGTGATGTCACAATATGCAAATGAAATGAGTAACTTTACTCCCATCATAACCTTTGGGTCATATCCATATCTAATATTTTTGTCATTTACAGTATGACTTTACCTATGACCACTTCCAAGATACAGCTTTTACAAATCTTGATTTTAAAATTGAATATAAATATTGAATTATATTCATCAAGAACATTGTGCTTTTGAAACATGTCTTTTGGAGTAAATTATAGTTCTGTAAACTGTAGATTTTAGATTGTAGATATGGTCGGTACTGCACTTGCTCTTCCACCTGAAATGTCAAAACCTTGTTAGTCTCCAGTTTTTGCCTGATGCTTCTCTCATCCGTCCCCTGTTTTCTTGCCTTTTCAGTCCAATAACCAACACACTGTCCCCTCATGACATTTTTATTCAACAACATATTTATAGAAGAACAACTCATCCATCATCTCTACTTGTTTGCTGTAAACATAATATTTCCATGGATCAAACAATGAGGACTGATTATTCTTACTGAGCATTGCTTTGGTCCTAATAACTTTACTGTAAATACTGTGTGTTTATAGAGAGTTTATATGTATACAGTTACTTTGTCCTTACATTTTGGAAAAATTATACCTTATATTTAGAATTTACAACAACTACTGGCTAAGAATTCCTTATATATTTTATTACATGCCAAATAAAGATGATTTTGATTTGAACTGATGACTAGAAAAATCTAAATTTCTATAAACTAATCATGAGTTCCATGTCAGTGGTGTGTACATAGTGCTACTTGGCTGCTGAGTTAACATCTTACTTGAGTTTCCATTTCTTGGTAAACTGTGCAGCATGTGCACATGTAGGCCTATGTGTACTTTAGCCTGACTCTGCTTTTGCAACAAACACTTTATGGAGAACAACTTTATGGTCGTAAGTTGTTTTAACCCATAAAGACCCAGCGCTACTTTGGTGGTAGTTCTCAAATTAATTTTTTGTCTCTATTTAACTGTTCTTAAATGATTTATTACCATTTGTTATTATATTATCCTCTATATTTAGCAGTATTTTACTATATTTAATCCTTTGATCATGTTGATGTTCATTATATCTCAGATTAAATCCAAAGGTTATTATATCAAAAACAGAGAAAACTGTTGACATTTTCAAGAAAATTATCATTAATTGAACATAAACCCAGTGTTTCCATCCACTGTCATTCATCCAACTCCATGGGTTTTACTGGTGAATCAATGTTGTAGACGAAAACAGTGTTTCCATGGTAACTACGGAGCCTCTGAACAACCAAATGGGTCATATCTGATGACCATGAAAAGACGACAAACTGCATTTTACATCAATTATTTACATGTATTGATAGAATTAGTGGATCGATAGGTATTAAACATTTTAGATCAGTAGATGGTTTTAGTTTCTATTGACTGTTTGGGTCTTTATGAGTTAAAGGAAAGTTAAAACAAAGCCTAAACTATCAGAATTATTGAGTATTTCCTTGTATTACAGTTCAGGAACCATATTATATTCTTATCAACAGATGAAGGTAGAAAAAGATGGAATAAAATAATACAGAATTTAATTTGCGTTGTTATTCTGAAGTATAGCTTCTATCCAACAGGCTGCTTTTTCATTTCCATATCTGCTGAGTAACTGATGCTTCGTAGTTTGAGCCAGTTTTCGACTTCATATTTAACTTTTCATGAGCCGTAGTAGTAGGTGTTTGCCTCTAAAATGTGTCACATCGTGCACTCACATTGTCCTCCTTTATGGTCTCTAGAGGAAGAAGCCTTTTTGGTTTAGTCCCACAGGTTTTCTATCAATACATAATTACAATAATGAATCGACAACATTGTGAATTTAGGATCTGAACTTTTCCCATTATTGGCTTTATTATACTGGGTAAGACTTAACTGCCTAAAAGAATGCAAGATTGTGTAACAGTGCAAGTGTTGTGTATTGTTTTTCCAGACACATGTGTTGGGAAAGAGACAGCCTTGACTGAGCACTGTGTTTGTAATAACTGTCTGCCTGTGGGAAAATGCAGCCTCCAGCTTAAACAAAAAATCCTGTTGTGTTTGTTTCCACAATAAGACATCTAAGTGTGTCAGTGAACACACCCACCAGGGCTTTCTCTTGTCCAACCTAATGTAAAGCATCAAAGTACTGTAGTGCACTGTAGTTCCACTGTGACCTGTGAGTTTTAATGTGCATGTAAATGAGGAGATGAGGCATATTATTATTAAAATTGTACTTTTTCTTAAGAAATTTCAGGTTGTTCATAGATGTTCAGATTACTATTATTTTTCTTAAAGGATAGTTTGTAAATGTCAACATTTTCATTCTGTAATTTGACTTTTTTTTGCACTAAAACAATGAGAAAACTTTGAGAGTTGTAATTATTTATAAACTATGATAACTATGCTATTATATTACTGGTCTGGCCTGTTTGAGGTTAAATCGAGCTGTGGATAGCCCCTGAACTAAAAAATGAGTATTTATTAAAGTATTTATTCTATGTCACATGATTGCTAAGGATAAGCTGGAGTCAAGACCAATGGATCAAAATTATTTATTATACTATAAAATAAAAAAATAAAATAAAAAAAAACTCACAAACTGCAACTATAACAAGCACAAATGGCCAAAAAAAAAAAAAAAAAAAGAATAAATGGACTGATTACTGAACCGGAATGGTAGATGGGATGAATAATGTGACTGTAGTGTTCGCATTTTGTTGTTTTTGGTGAGTAAATGATTATAAAATTTCAATAAAGACTTAAGTGAAAAAAAGAAAAAATAGGCTGGAGTCAAATTCCTTGTTTGTTTGTGCCAGCTTGGACTATAACGCTAATGGTTAGATTAAAATGAGAGACACTGGACTTCTTTTTGGTTGAACACCTGCAAACTCAGGAGTCCACCAGTCCTCGAGTTCAACATCCACTTTTCTTCACCCTGCTGTTGGTCCTTTTTGGTCTTTTGAGGAGAATTATGTAAGCCAACACAGGAAATTGCTCACATTTATGCAGAAACAGGGTAGGGTTCAGTTCAGGATATCCACTTCTTCAAATACAGCAGTGTCCACACGAGGAAGTCATCAGTTTGCCCACTGAGACGTCAGTGAGAACAATGACTGTGGGAGGGAGGCCACTGCTCTGAAGCACCAGGAGATCATTGCAGAAGTGAAATGGACATCCTTTGTGCTCTATGATTAGCTCAGGTTTACATGCCTTTGAGCAAGACATCAAGCAAAAAATGAAAGAAGCTGCAGGGAAGTCACCACAGCTTTTGCTTCAACTTCTGCTTTTACTTCCTCTGTATGTGTGTGTTCATGAAAATGTGCACTTTACCTATATGCTGCATGCATGAACAGCTTTTCAATTAAAGGTGAAGCCTAGTAAAAGGGGTTTACATGAACACTTTTTTTATGCCGTGTTGTGCTTTTCATCCATTAGACAAGAGATGAACATGGGAATTACAGGATTTATGTGCCATCTGATTAATATAGAACTTAATTATACACTCTGGATGTTTGAGCACTATCAGGTTCTGTGTGGGTTCATCTGCAGCTATTGTTCATAAAGGTCAGTAATAGGAGTGTCTGAACCATCCCCCATTGTTTAACAAACAAATGCATTCATGCACATATCACATCCGCATATATGAGAGATCAAAAAAAGGTTCACAAACACAGGAATTAATCAGTTCATGACGAAACCAAACGCAACAGAGAAGGAAGGACTGACCTGAGTGGGTGTGACCAAAAGTACGAAAATGTATTACTCTGCAAGTCTCCCAGACAGTCCCCACAGTATGAATGGTGGAGCTGCAGAGGACAGGTCTCCTGCAGCAATTAGGAAAGTTTGAGGGAGAGAGGAGGGGGGAGACAGAAGGAGAGACCTCGGTGATGTGGCGTGGGCTCCAAGATGACTTTAATTCCGAAGTGCAAAGAGAAAGGAGCAATGTCAGTTCAGACTGCTGCAGATGCTTCGTACATTTTGGCTGAGTTAAGAAAAGAAAATCAATATAAAGTTACAGTAAAAAAAAAAAAAAAAAAAAAAAAAGCGTGCAAAGTTTGCACCTCTGCGCCATTTGGGTAAGTCTGTCACTTCATTCTCTTTTATGAATTAAACGCCTTAAACTTGCACTGGTTCTGCTCTTGTGCGCAAATGAGGAAGCGCATTTAGTGACTGCAGCCTTTGATGGAACTTTTCACTGGGGTTCAGTTTGTGTCATATTAGTGATATTGCAATGCTTTTGTAACTCTGGCGAGCACTAGTGACAGACAGCAGAGACCCAAGGTGTTACAGGTCTGGATGAGGCCGTGCAGAGTACAGTCATGCGTAAAAGGGTGGATTGTGCAGAGATAAAGGAAGTATGCGGTGTGAGACGAAGATAGTAAACCAGTCCTCTTCTTCCTTTGTATTTTTTTTTTTTTTACTAAAGTTATTGAATGACGTGACCTCAAATTATTCTGCTCGGTGCATCCTGCTCGTGTCAAACCCTAAATCAGATGGAGACCAGTTCTAAAGCTGTTCAATAATCTGACTGGAGTGAATATCAGTCAGCTTATTATGGCGGAATCCTTATTTATGTGAAAAGTTTGGTAACTGAGTGAGAGTTTCCACCAAAATGAAGTGGGCGTCTCTTGAACACACCAAACACACTGCTGTGGACAGGGAAGAGTCTGACTGAGGGCTGCTGCGTTCAAGTGCTGTTGAAAAAGTCCGGATTTACAGGTACAATCACCTGCGTGCGGTATAGTTGGCCCTGGTGTGCTGCTGCTCAAAGATGAAGACTCTTAGTTGTAATAAAAGAAACTGAAAGGTGTACAGAACTTTTAGAGATTAAAGTTCACACTTAACAGCAGGCAGACCTCTGATCTTTAGAGTTCCTGATGCTTCAAAATGAAAACAGAACACAATCTTATATGAAATTAGATAAAATATCACAGATTCACATTGCCCTATTAGATATAGAATTAGCCCCATTATTTTTCCAGCATTTTGTAACTTAGATTAAGTCTATTATTACAGTTTTGCACCAAGACTTTTTTTTTTTTTTAACAAACTCAGTGAACACTGTCCCATAAAGTTGAAATCATTTTGTTTTCTTCTTTTAATTCCTACTAATACACATCAATACTTACCTTTGACCTGGTGTGACATACTCAGGCCTAGTTACACTTTATCTATCAAGCATAAATCACATTATGACAACCATTTCATGAGAAGAGGTAAACATGTTTTATTGTGACTTTATAGGCACTGTAGCTGTATAACATAAGAGCATTAACCCTGACATTATGTCCACATTTGGGCACTTTGCCTTTGACAAGTGTATTGTAATGTATCACATTGGTGGTGTCTGCTGACTTTGATCATTCTCGGTGTTCGTGTTGTGACACTGTTGCTTTGTTCCTCACAGTATTTGAACTCCACACAGCCCTGCAGACATTAGAGAGCATATCATTTTAAAGCATCTCAATCATATTTCCTTCATGATTGATGTGATGGTTTAACTTTATTAAATTCTTTACCTGACATGTCAGTACCTGATTTCTAAACGTGGGCTTATTAAAGCTGAAGATGTACAAGGTGGTGTGTGAGTTTCATAATGAGTGACATGGGGTTTCCCTGTCCCTGTTTCCTCCATTCATGTGGCAGGAGGCTGCGAGTATATTTCTTCCGGATATGAGCTGAATATTGAGTGAGTGAGCATGTGCAGGAGTAAGAGGAACAGCCACTGTACATCTGTGAGAACGTGGGATAGTGTGAGGGACAGAGAACACAAAGCATGTATGAATGACAATGAGAACAAATGTGTGCATGACTTATTTTTACAACCTTTATCGTAAAAGGCCCAACTTGGTTCTATTCAGGTCTTTTATTATGTTAGTGTGTGTGTGTGTGTGAGAGAGAGACATGATAATGTGCAGTTCATTCATTTCCTAGTTCTGTTTCCTAGCTGACATCAGCAGTACAGGCGGCCTCTTGTCACCTCGCTGCATCTCCAGCAGCTCTCAGTATGTGATGCTCACCAAGAGGAAGCAAACCACACATGCACAGTATAATATGATCATAAATGATCTGTCATTGATATTAACACATAGTCAATTGCAGACTTTATTTACAGTATAAAGTCCTGAAGGTGGAGTTTAAGGAGAAACAAAATGAAGTCCTTATATTTCAGCCTTGTTCATCAGATTTCCCTCATGTGTTGTAACTCAGAGAAAACAGTTCCTGGTTTCTTGCATAACAGTGTCTCATATATAAACAAAATGGAGACCCACAGTCACATAATTCAACCTAATATCCACAAATAACTCTATTACTGTGACTTACCTACTCTTCTCCCATGAAGTGGTGACATGACTGGAGTGTACACTGTTGGTCACTGGGATAGACTCCAGTATTCCTGCAACTCTCCTTAGGATTAAGTGGTTCAGAAAATGAATGAATGAATGAATGAATGGGATTTAAGTAGAGGTAGACAGATGTATAGATTTTTTTTTTAAATATCTGTCATTGGCCATATTTGATCAATAGTAAAAATGTTATAAGATATTTGATCAGGCACCTGTGTGGGCAGCACTTGAGGTTCAGTAAATGTTAAGAGTACCATGTGTACATGTATTAACAATTTTAGTTATATTGCTGTGTAAAAACCTGAATTATCTGAGTGTTTCAATTGTATTTTAAGGACAATGTGCATAAAAAAAACAAAGTCTCAAAAATCTGCTGTAGATATCAACCGTTGGCTGATTGTGTTTTTAAAAATCAGCATCAACCTTGAAAAAAACATATTGGTTGACCTTTAGATTTAGAGCTACAGTTTTATAATGTCAGACTGTTACTGACACTGTATGAACATAAATGTCTCTATAAGTTGTAATTCAGTAGTTCATACAACAAAGATGTCATAAATATAATATAATATAATATTTTACTGTTTCTTAACTTTCCAGTAGCCACCATGTTGAGTTTGTACAACACCAGTAGGAGGCAGTGTTACTATAAAACTGTATGTGGTGGAAATTGAGTTTTGACATTCCAAAGTATCAACACTTGGCAAAGTGTCATCAGCGCCTACAAGTGTATTATTGTAACTCCTGAGCTATGGGGAAGCGAAACCATTGAAGAAACACTGTGACATTTGGAAATACTGCTACCGTTGCTCAAAGCCACATGAACATTCTTCTCATAACGAACATTTTTGACTCGTCATAATGGTTGCTCTCCTTTTTGGTATGCTAGTTTCAGGACTCTGTTGAAGTATTGTGCTCACTGACACGGCTTATTCAAATGGATTTCTGTTGTGAATTTGTTTGAAAAGGTGTTTGAAGGAGCAGAATATAATGGGGTAGCCTCACACCAGTTATCATGGTGATTATTCTCTATGGATCTTTTTTTGAGTAACTGTAAAGCAACATGATATTTGTAGGACAGGGTTCCCTCAGGTTTCCACAAGTTAAATTTGAGCCTTTTTTTAAATTTTTTTTTAAATTTTTTTAAAGGAGTGATATTTAGCTTTTTTAAATGGAAATTACACATTTCCCTGTGGTCTACATAAACTGTAAATTCTCTTTTTGGGTCTGAATTCTTCATTAATTCAACTCCACATGTCCATCTTCAACTCTATTTCTGAGTAATGACACCAGAAAGGTGGTTTTGAACGCTGGCCCTTTAAATGCATATGGCTCCGCCCCCTTCCAGGTTGTTGGCTGTGTTACTCTGTAATGTTCATCCACTTGTGTTCATTAATACAATCAACTGAATATTTTAGGTAATCATCTCAAAGTTTGGACTATAACCGCTACTGCTGATAAACAAATATGTCGTACTCTGAGAAATGTTCATCAGAAGTCTTGACCTTATATGTGCAAATGTCATGATAGAATTATAAAACATAATAAGTTAAGCAGGAATTAAATCAGGTTGTAGAAATCCACTAGATTTTTACCATAATGAATATGAAGATAGCTTTGCAGCACCTGGAGGGTTCCGATTCAACCTTTATGAACTATTAGGGTCCAAATACACAAATAAATGAACCAAAGACTAATAAAAGTGGGTTTAGCAAAATACAACTCCTTTAAGGCTATTGAGAACAGAACTGAATGTCCATTTCACAGCCATACAAACAAAAATGTGTGACTATCTATTTGCTCCAACACCTTGAATCCCATCTTTCCAAGTTGAATCCATTTCTTGCTCGAGCTTCAAAAATATCCGCCTCATCTTGTGCCAACCAAGAATGATCTTTTCTTAAACCAGGTATTATTAAATTTGCACTTCCCCATGCTTACTTTTCATCCCTTAAAGTTCCCCAAGTCAGCTTTTTCAGGCAACACACGCATGACTACCAGCTGCACGTATGTTGGGCTGAATGTTCTGTGCTCATTTCTGCAAATTTACTGATAATTGGTTCCTAATTTCAATATAAACTGTCAGGTTGGAAGGGATGGAACTGAGTAGAGTGATGTTAATTTCTTTTTAGCTTGGACATTTAACAAACACAATACAGCCAACAAGTTTATGTCAACATAACCGAAGGCCTACCATATCAAACTTAATACCTTTTTTTTTAAGTTGTTAAACTGTGATTCATAAATTCAAGACTTTTAAAACTTCTTAATTCCCTGCAGGAATGCACTCTCCAGCAGTGCTGTGACATTGAGCTGTATTGTTGTAAGAAGGTGAACATGGCCACGAAGTGGAATCAGGAACTGGCTGATTATAGGCTCTGTGTTTGGCGTTTGTATAGACAGATGACGGGAAATGTACACAAGAGGTGTTGCCATGGTGATAATAGGTGGAAGTAAAGAAAGGAATGAGTTGCATCTAAAGTTCAACATTTTCTACAAGGATGTGACATTAAGGTAAATTTTTAAGTTCATGTATCAATAGACAAAGAGAGAAAAGGAGGAATAAACCTGATCAGATAAAGATATTAAGCCTCAAACATGACAAAAGAATCCAAGGCAGCATCTTTGTAAGTCAGAAAAAAAAAAAAAAGAGACCTTGATGGTGGATGGTTTTTGTAGGTAGATAATGACTGGTCAGAGGTCCAGACTGTAAATGTGACCACTGTGTTTATGAGGAGTTTGAGTTAAATTACATGTTGTGCTTAGAGTTGGGGGTTTTACCACAATTGCAAAAGAGTGCATTGTAAAGGTAACGGTTATGACTATTGTTCATTGTTGCAGCTTTAAACAAGAGGCTATAAAGGACTTGGAGGCCAGTGTACGTACTTGATGCTCCTTCATATCAAACAGTTTTGGCTGTTATGAATGTTGACACACAGACGGTCAAGTCAGTTAATGTCATTAAATTGGCTCCCTGCACAAACATGCACTTCATTTCCGTACTGAGGCTTTATGTTTTAAGATTAAACAAAACATGTGAACTTTATTCGGACTTGGAACTAGATCTGCACGATACTGGAAAAAAACAGGCTTTTTTTTTTTTTTTTTTAAAAACCCTGCGCGATATATATATATATATATATATATATTTCTCGATACACAATTGCTGTGTGGTTCCAATGTAAAACAAATTAGTTGTTGCCAGTCGCTGCGGCAACAATTGCAAGGCACTGTTAACACAGAACATGTTTCATTTTCATATTTCTTGTAGCTGAAATGATTCCGTATACCTGATGTTGCTTTTTTTTTTTTCACAAAGTCATCGTTGTCTGTGATTTCTTCTTGTTCATTACTCATTTTTCAGTGTTGTTGTTACATGTGCAGGGACATGGTCTGCTTTGGTAAACTAATTAAGAACAATTGTGAATGGTGGATCACTGCACACAGTGTGTGTCAGGTACCCAGGTTGAAATTGGATGGGAACATGTTGAGTTCATTTGCCTCCTATGTTGCAGGACCTGCGGTGTGACTATTGTGCACATGTACATCATGATGACCACGCTCAAGTGATGTATTGTGCAGCTCTACTTGGAACAAAAACATCAAGGACAGTCTTGAGAATTTTACCTTTTCAATGTGATAAAGACCATTTTTTGTGGAATCTAATGTGATTTCAGATACTTTTCTATTATTATCTTGTGTCATACTTGAACCTAAAACCCCTTTCCATTCTGAAGTCCAATCCGAAACCCACATGTGACTATAAAAACTCTCAGACTCTGCTTGGTGCTTCACTTTGCTGAGCATGCAGTCGCTAAGATATCTTTAGAGACTACTGTTGCTCTTCATGTTGCAAAGAGACAGGCAAACCACAGATAGCTCATTCAAATGAAAGTAAACGTCGTGTCTATTTTTGCAGACACACAAACAAATGAGTAGGCTGCATTTACATCACACATGCCGAAATTGGTATGTGGACTCTCTGGGGCACTATTCATCATCTTTGTCTTTTTGACCTGAAAGTTTGTAAACAGCAGGAACACAAAAGAGCCGAACCACATATAAGAAAAGATAAATAAAAAAATCACACAGTTGGATCATTAAAAAAACAAAAACAAAAAAAACAGCAAAAAAACAAACATATTAATTGAAGAATAAATCAGAGGATGATTATTTTTCAGGAAAATGTTAAAAAAAAAGATAATAAATTACTATACATGTCTTTTGTTGTCATATAGCATATCCTCTGTTGTCATAGTGGTCATTTAACAGTAGCTGAGCTGAAAATGGTGACAGAAAAGAGGTTAAAAAAGGGGACAGCCCAGTTTATCTTTGGTTATAACTGCAACGGCACAGAAACGAATGAGCCTCAATAGTACTTTGTGTTTAGCGTTAATATACCGCACTGACTCGTAGACGTACTGTGTATGATACACATGAATAACTGACCTAGCTCCCACCACTGCAGTATGGTTTCACTTTTCATGATGCAAACAATTTATCTTGAAAATCTCAACTTTTCAGGAACTCCAGTAGTTGCACATAAAAGTTAAGCAGTTGGTTGTGAAACACATCTATAAGGGTGTTGGTAAATTCCCTTAAAAACAAGACTTTCAACTGAATTTATGCAAGAACGTGTGTATTACAACATGGAGTGATCAGATGATACACTGATCATGACACCTTTTTGTAAGTAAAATGTGTTTTTCAGTAGTTCGGAGATGAGCAGCTCAGGCATTCAGAAACATTCCCGTCCTATCCAAGGATCTTTGTGTGGGCGTACAGCAATCTTGACAGTAATTACTTGCAGTACATTTACTTTTCTGGGGGTGGTTATCAGTTATGTCTTACAGTATGTTTGCCAAGGGGTGTGTATGTTTTTATTCCTACGTGTTATCTCAGATTTCGCTGAACACAAACTTGTTTATCAGATTCTAATCTTCCTGGGGTTACCCCCCCCCCCCCAAAAAAAAAAAAAACCCTCACAAAATTCATCTTGTATTTTCCCATATTTTGACTCATTACAGTTGTTTAGTCTTGATGCAAAACAGGGTTAGGACAGACTATCTTGATTCTGGTTTTGGGAAGTCTGAGCTCTGGAGGATTTTAGAGGACTGCAGGAATGGAAAGTAATATGCATGATTATGTTTTTATTTGTGTATCATTACCTGAAACTATGATGGCTTTTGGGTGGACCAGGTCTCCACAGTAGCTAAAAACAGACTTCTTCTCATTTTGCATTTTATTGTGAGTTTTGTACAGCGTTAAGTTGTGTTATTACATTAAGTATGGACCAGCTGACTTGACTAAAAAGTGGTGTCAGACACAACAAACCCTGCCCCTCACACATATTTCACCCATTATAAGTAAATGGGAAGATTAAAAAAGAAAAATCATAACAAATTATAACTTGGACCTACTGTCTCCAAAATATAATGAGATCTGTTCTGAGTCACTGGCAATGAAATAACCAAATTTGGTATGAATTTGACCAATAGATTTCCTTGAGTGTTAACAAATATATAAAGAAATAAAGAACAAACTGAACCAAAAACAATATAGCCCTTCCCTACCCTTAAGGGTGGGGTTAAAAATCCCAAAACACCAAATCAAACACTAGTGCTTTCACATTTTTATTGTCCATCATGTGTGAGGGTGAGGTGTGTCATATTCAAATGGCTGCAATATGTAGCGTCACCACTAGATGTCATCAACTAATGCTTTTACATTATCAGTGTTGGGAGTTGCATTTTGCACATAGCTGCATAAATCTTTCAGTAATTGGCCTACGAAGACTGGATGAAATGGCTTTAGATTACAGATTTTTTTTTTTTTACATGTTCAGAACTGAACTTATTGAAACCTGCATGAAAAGCTGGTTGTTATAAAGCAGCTTGACCCAATAAGTGACTGTTGTTTCACTGTTTCACACAATTTAGATTACAGTCTTAGGACAGAGAACATAACTATATGGTTCCTGATATTCATACTGCCTGTCACAACCTATTTTCATACCTTAATAGGTAACCAGGTCTGTTATCAGGGGTTGAACTTTGAACCAGATCCTCTTCCTGATTTGATTACATTGTAAATGATAGTCAAAGTTATAACAGCAGCCTTTCCTTCATACCCATATACATCGAATTTATTGGTTGACCACATAGGTTTACAGTTAAAGCTTTGGGTTTTCAGTAAGACGTTGCCACTGGCTGCAGTTGAGGATGTGAGGCGGTTCTTGTGTAAACACCAAAGAGGGGTTAACTGCAATATTCAGGTTAAGTAATCAACGGCTGCTACAACTTCACCATAATCTACTACTGTGGGGTTTTTAGTCAGAGCCACTGGTTTCCAGTAAAGACCTGCACCCAGTGGCTTCACAGCAGAGGAAGTGGTAGTGGTGCAGCCCGAAACTCAGCTCAGGAGAACAAAAAAGGGTTTCATGCATCAGTTTCTTATCTTTTGATGCAAAATAGCTTTTCCTTCACCTGCATTTACATATTTGTATTTCATTGAGGTGGTACAGTAGCCTCTTTTGTGTCTCATTGTAATGAAAATGTCAGAGCTGAGTTGTGCTTTCAGGGCAGCAAATGTTTCTGCTTGGAGCATCTTGCAGGATTAAACTACCACATGTATGTCTTTAAAATACAACCTTATAACCAACATAAATATTTTTAAGAGCACTAAATAATTTCTCGTCAGCATTTAGTTTAATATTGTCATTAGCTTTACATTTGAAGATGAGCCTTAATACACTCTTCATATCTCAATCTGTCAGTAGCACAGTACTGTACATCTGTGCATAGTACATTTTATCACTTTGTGAATGGATGGGAATACGCTGTAACTTGGCTGTTATTTGAAAGCTTTTGGCGCCACCTGCTGGAATAATTGTGACATGACACCTTTTATAGGAATCACGCTTCACCAAACTGCACTGTAGCATTGACTAAGAGAGGTTTAATTTTTGTACGTTTAACCTTAATTTTAACTTTTTTATTTGGGGGGAGTTATTGTAGCCACATTTTCCACTTAACAGATATATAATGAAGGTACAACATATGAAAAAATAAGTAAATATACATTTTGTAATTATTTCAGCGAAGTAGTTTTAAAGCTACTTCTTTAAAGTACAAATAATGGAGAGAATATTGACATGATTGCATCTAATTATAAAAGCCACAAATAAACAGAAATATGTAATATAAAAAGATGATAATATCCAAGGCTGTGGTTCAGCTCATAAGATGAGATGAGCCTTTATTAGTCCTACAAGGGGAAAGTCAGGTTTACAGCAGCAAAGTACAAGAACACACACACACACACACACACACACACACACACACACACACACACACACACACACACACACATAGATAGATAGATAGATATGGACCTGTTGATGAGCAGGAAGATGTATAAGCAAATGTGTTACACTATGTACTAGTCACTAAAAACGTATTTGTTGCAATTAATTCCTGGACTTTCATGCCTCTGGAAAGTGTCTGTAAATATTAGAACATACTGGGGAAAAAAGAACTCAACTAGAAAAATAATATTTTGCATTTAGTCACATCAATTTTAGGCAATCTGATCAGTGGCAGCGTTTCAGGTAACTTACAATCATCAGAAGTCAAGAAGCTCCAATATTAATTGACACTTGTGGATGGAACAGTGTTTATTGTAGGCTGCATCAGGCTCCAGCAGAGGGCAGTGTTTTCTCCATCAGTCTTTGCTGATCATGTCCTGTGATGGAATCGAGGCTCAGTGGGTTTCTGCCCTCCAGCCCATCATCAGTGGGTTCTTTCAACCTTTGTCATTCTCAGCGGAGCTGGAGTCTGAGACCACGCCCCCTGGGGACATGAGGTATTGATTGGTTACTGGGTGTCAGCTGGTGGTATTGATTGGCAAGTCTCAGACACAATGGAGGAGAGTGGTGAGAAGCAGTCTGGCTTTAGTTCACACAGTAAACCAACAAAGTGAGGGCAGACACAGATATGGTAATGCTTCAGGTCTGTTTGGTTACACACTTGAGAAACAGAATCTACTTTGACCGGATACGTACATTCTTGTATTTATTATTGATGTAACTTAAATGCTTTAGCATCAGAAACCAAGGATCATTCATAATGTCTTTCAAATATTTACCTCAAAGTGTGTTATAATAAAAATGCTAATAGCTGGATGTAGCAACAGTAATACGTTGAATTCATCACATTCATTTATTTTCTGCAACACACCCTAGTCTGAGTGATGCCAGACTGAGTAAAGTAGTCCAGATGTTTTTCTCCAACACTCACTAAAGCATCCTCAGGGGTTTTCAGGACAAATGGGATATGTAATTCCCCCCATAGTATCTGGGTTTTCCCCATGGTCTCCTCCCGGTTTGAATCCTTTCAAGGAGTAATTATTCTACTCTGAATACTTTTGGGATGTCCCGACCCCCCCCCCCGCAAAAGTGATTTTAAACATTTATATATCTTTTTTTTTTTTTAATTTCCAAAAGCTCCGTCTCATGGTGAGGGTTAGAATATAAAGTGACAGGTATAATAAGTTCACTTTCTCACCACATCAGTCTGATCAAACATCAGTGTCACTGTACCAAACCAGTCCACCAGTAAATCTGTTGGTTAACTTTTCTCTAACTTGTGAACAAAATCATGAAATGCTTTCAAACCACTGGTCATTTTTTCATATATTCAGTAATATTTTTGATAATATACTGCCTTTTTAAACATTCTTAGCCAAAATTATTAGGTCTTCTTATTGTTTAATTTGTAGTCACTTTTCTTAAAAAAAAATCTGTTTTTAAAGCTTGGCTTCAGTTTTGTTTTTAGCTAAAAAGTAAAAACCACACAGCTTTTCATATGTAAATAACAGGGGCATGCAATTGGACACCTTCATCTCTTCCCTTTGAATAATCAAATTTACTTCTTATGCCTCTGAAGATTTCTAGCTTGCAGGTTCAGTGTGGTTCATAGATGATGTTTCATGGAAACATACAAATCTAAAAATTCAGAGAAAAAAGCTTTATCCTAAAACTGCTTTTCTCCCTCAAATCATATCAACGTGAGTTTTGATCTCGCTGACCTACAGTATTTATTCATTTATTTATCTATCTAAACAGGGACAATGCACAATATACATTAACCTTAAACAATAGAGGTGTACTGTGCCAGGCTGTAGCACTTGTACTAATTTCCACCTGTAGTCCTTGGGAAGGCTGATGTTAATTAATTAAAAAAGCAGACATTAATAAAATATATACACAACCAGTCAAAAGTTTGGACACACTTGGTTTTTCTTTATTTTCATGACTATTTACATTGTAGATTCTCACTGATGCCATCAAAACTATGAATGAATACATGCAGAATGATGAAAGTGTGACAACTTAAAACATGTTTTGTATTTTAGATTCCTCCACATTTTGCTTTTATTTACTGCTTTGCACATTGTTGGTATTCTTTCAATGAGCTTTATGAGGTAGTCACCTGAAATGTTTTCCAACAGTCTTGAAGGAGGTTCCAGTGATGCTGAGCACTTGTTAGCCATCCGCCATCCATCTCATGTCATTTCAATGAGAAGGTGAGTCCAGACGTTTGACTGGTACTGTATATTTTTTTTGAGATTCCACTCATTAACCAATTCACTGTAAGTCGCTCATTTACACTGATACGAGTGCAGTTCCATTCATCAGATTAACAAAGCATCCATAGTGGTCTTTTCTCATGAACAAAGACTACCCGCCTTCCCTGGTGGTCTCAGTCAGACTCAGACCTACAACCACACACATCTTGGAAAACATATGTACAATACCTCACACAGTGATATATGGGATGACAGACTGTTTAGAGGGGAAAACAGTGTCTCATCTTGTCCTTTCCTGTCCATGTGTCGGTTGGTGTCTAATCAGAAACACAATAGTAGCTCAGTCTACCACCTGGGAACTAATACTGTTTAGGCTGATGAGGAGGTGAGTCAGTTCCTCTGACTCACAAATCGGACCAACAAGAGTCTTACAGTCTGGATGAAGAAGGAGGGAAGCTGACAGAATGTGGGAAGAAAAGTGCAAAGGGGGCTATCCCTTTGTGCCTGTGGCTTTGTTTTTCTTGCTTACGTCAGACGTTTTGGGTCCAATCAATGGTCATTTATTTTAAATTCATTTTATGTGTGTTTAAGTTCTCTTCTGTTGGTTTTAATACAAATCCTGTATTAAAGACCAATGTTTTAATGTATATACGGCTGCAAAAATATGCATTTTAACTGGGGAAAAACACTGTCCTATCCTTTACATCAGCAAAGAGGACAAAACCTGACATTAATTCAGGCACCAGTAGTGACCCTCCTGGTACTTAGTTGCTGTGAAAACTTGCAGAATGTGTTAAAAGAATTAAATTGCATGTCTAGATGCATCTAAATAAAAAAAATAAAAAATAAAGAAACTAGAAGATGTACTGGCCAATCTATGGTGATTCCTCAGGAAGATGGAGGGAACAGGTATATTTAGAAAATGAAGAGGACTGGCTCAAATAAGGACTGATGGACTGTACACATGAATACAGTTTGATAAAAACACAGGTTCACTAAAGCCTTAAAAGAATTGGTACATTTTCAACAAATGTTTTATTTAAGATTATGGGCCTGAATTTCTGCATTTTAAAGAGACAGACGCGAACGGGGAAGAGAAATGCAGAAGAATTCAATCTGTGCTTAAAATTTGTATGAAAAATAATGAGGAATTACTAATACGTTTGTTAACAGTACACCCAGTTAATTTGCCCATCTCTATTAAAGTGACCTGCACTGCTAAGCTTTTTAACAGAAGACATCACCAAACAGGGGAATCCAGTTCTGGTGTGTTGACCCCTCTCACCTTCATTTGAAAAAGATGATCTCAGAGCCGTTCATCACTGAAATGTGACCTCATGTCTGAGACTCTGTTGCAATACAAGTTTCCACCATCGGTGGCAGCATTGAGCACAATATAGACAGTCAATGTCCTGGCTCCATGACTTTGGGACGTGTAATCTTCACCTTGTGTTTTTGCACTGTCTAATACTTCAACAGTTTTCTTTAGTTGTGAACTAAACTTTAAATTGACAAACATCATATGTGTAAATAATGTCATAATTGAAACGGGATGAAAAAATTTCCTTGTTTCTCACCTTTGACTAATGCCTTTTTTCCCTCCTAAACCAGGTCTTTTTTTGAACCGAGCTCCACTAACATTGCATCATGAGCTTACTGGCGCCCCCTCCTATGTCTGAAAAAGTGTAGATGTAGAGTTGTGAAAGGGTGAAAGTGAACTCCACTCATTTTATCATTAACTACCTGCTGCCTCCGAAAATTAATTTGCGACGGGGGGGGGGTTGTGATGGGCCAGATGTTATATGCCCACCCCAATTAACGCATTAATGTAAAAATAATGTGATGGGCATACATGATGAGGACGTGGTGAGTCATAGCTCTGTAGATAAAGCTGTGAGCATTTGAAAGTGAACTCCACTCACCTTATCACTGCCTACCTGGTTCCCCCTGAAAACAAATTTGCAACGGGGGGTATGGATGGAGCGGACAATATGCCCCCCTACCACCATCAAGTCATTGACTTCGGGGGCAAGTATGTGCCGAGTGATTTATGATGTACAACTATAGTCACTAACGTATCTGCACACACAATGATGTCACTCACTCCCCCCTCCCCCATGTGCTTGCATCCCCTGGGAGAGTGTCCATGCCCCCCCAGTTGAGAACCACTAGTTTAGGTAATGACTATTGCAGGCTCATGACAACTGAGAGATGAAGCCTTGCCTTTTTCTAATGTGCCTCCATAGGACGTTTTTGTACAAAAATATGAATGACTGTTAAATGGTGAGAGATGAATGATATTTCAATCTCCTTTCAATTGTTGCATTGAATACACATTCAATGCGAGTGTCTTTGAAATATAATTCTATGTCATTGAAGTTGTGGCTCAGTAGATTACATCTTTCATCTCATATGATACATATCACCAACAACAACATGACCCTTACATCAACACATTTAAATCCGATTTTCAAAGAGAGATGAAACGAAACACATTAGACAAAACCGTTTCTATAATTTGCAGTTTTAGACGATGCAAAAACATGAAAAGATTTAGAAAAATGACCTAAAATGTAACACAGGCTTAGCAGACACAGACTCTTGCAGACTAGTAATCACCTAAAAGGGAAGACTTTGTTGGAAAAGTAATTATATGGCATTTTAGGAGGAAAATCCTGCTCAGTGACTTATGCTGTTTTTATGAACAGATCACTTGTACTCTGCTCCTGTTAAAATATTTGGAGTTAAATTTAGACCATCAGGGGATAATAATATCCATATAAGTTTTTTTTTTTTCCACAGTGATTTAAGCAACCGTTTCAGTAACAAACCAGGTCTGTTCATTGTCAGGAACCTGTCTGGTTATTTATTGGTTTTATTAACTAGTTCATGGATGGAGAAAAAGACCAGCATAGAAATAATAGAAACCAGTGATTCAACTTTAAATCACTGGTATAGTGTTTTTTTATGCAGGAGATAAGAACCCGTCATGTTTTCAGTTTCAGGCTGTTTTTAAAAACTTGAAATATATTCGCACTATGAATAAAATAAGTATATGTTTGTGACCATACCAACGGCAGAATGAGTGTAGGTTTGATTCCCACATAGGACACTAAAGGGAAATGTCTGTACAGCTCATTTCTATATCTTGTGTAATGGTTCTACTTGACTCATCCATATACTAAATCCCCCACAATCCTCCCACAATGAGGGTTATGCAGAATCAGCATTTCATAGTTTTTTTTTTTTTTTCTTTTTCTGTCTGTTTCATTTACTGAAATCAGAAAAAACAAATGTACATTTTATAGTGTCAGTAAAGTAAACACCCTGTGAAAACCCTCAAACATGCTTGTGGTAAGAAACAAACTATAAACTATGAATTAAAGCTTACCAAATGTACAAAGACAGCCGTTGTTCCAGAAAGAAGTTGTTTATTTTCTGTACCTCTATGTAAATCTGTTCCTTTTCAATCACACTGCACCAGATGAAGACTTACAGAAGTAGTGGTTGGATGCTTAAAGGCATAAGGCGACGTAAGAGTACAGTTGGGAGATCCAATAGTAGATATAATAGTAGTAATAGTAGACCCCCCCCCAACAGAAACTAGTGCTCTGCTGCACCAACACTGATCACCTTTTAAGTCAAAATAACAACAACTTTCATGTCATGCTGATAAAGCTGATAAATTTTGTGGTGCGTGTTGTGTTCTGTTCATAGTGTGGTTATCACTACTTGTGCTATGCCCCTCCTTCTGTGCATTTCTATTTGATTTCCTGTAAGTTTACATTTTTACAGGCTGTGCGACCATGTTGTTATCTAACAGCAGATGGTTTCTTTTAGTTTAAATAATTCTCAGTAATAGTTATCGGGTATGCAAATTAAATATATTTATAGGCTTCATTTGCATATCCGGAACCCACCAGTAATGTGAAAACCTGCATGTAGCCGATTGGTTGCGCTTATAGTTCCAGTTTTGGACTTAACATTATTAACTTGGCCGCAGACGCAGTAACTACTACTTTTTTGTTTTTTTTTTTTTTTTTTTTTTTTTCATGCATGTCTGTACTGCCTCATCATCATGATTCTTCACCCCCAAGAGATGACACTGTTATAAGTTTACAGTCGTATTCAAAGATTGATGACCATTAGAAGAGTCGGACAAAATGCAAAAGGTTTTATCCTGAGGGGTTATATCTGTGTTTGTGGTGGAAAGTCTCCAGTGTTGTAATAAACCTGCAGAACTGTCATATATGTTATTAACCAGGCTGAAGGACAGTAGCATCCGGTAAAATGATCTGTGTCTGTTCCGTATTTCTGTCAGTGCTGGTAATGTGAGAGACATCTTGTCCCAATGTGTGCACATGCTTTTTTCACAGGGGGATGTGTGTACAGAGATACAGGAAATGCTGTTTTGCCAGAAGTGTGGGAACTGAAATGCAGGATGTATTTAGAGGCTCAGCTTTGGGTTCCCATGATTTCCTCTGGATGGAGGAGTCAGCAGGACAAAGCAGAACTTATCCTTTAAATATACTGTGTCGACAACAGATCAGCGGTCAAGTCTGAGCTCTTTGATATGAAATTTTATATTTAGCATCTTATTTATGGATGATTTAGTGTGGTTTGTGGTTGTAGAGTTACAGCTGGGTCTGTTTATCAGAGCCGTTGGTGTCATAGTACAGGATAAAGAGGAGGCTGAGGTAAATGGTCCTGATTCAAGTGAACATTATTTTAAAGTGAGTGAGTGAGAAAACTCCATTTAAGCCCAAAAAGGATGAAGTCAAGTCAAAACTTATGTCCCATCTCAGGTTGACTCTGATCACCTTTATCACAGAGAAATTCCACAGCTAAGGACTCACAGGTCATGTCAAGTCATTGAATATGAACTCAGTGTTGTGAAAGCCTGCACTTTCCCCATCAGCTTCAATTCCAGTTTCAGTCTTAGAGCTCTGCTGCCTGCGCTTCATTGCAGCTTCACCGCATTGCTTTCACCACGCCACACTATGGTTCCATCCCTTAAAGGCACGTATTGCGTGGCCTGAACAAGGACAGGAGGTGAACAGGAATCAAAGTACTGACTTTCTCTTACAGATCAGATGTTTAAGAAATGGCTTTCCAAAGAGAAGGGGCACAACTGTTGTATTTTCTTTGAACCCTTTTCCAGTCGTCTGCCTTATCAAGCATTGGAATAAATCAGTTACCTATTTCCTTTACATTGTACAAAATATAAACCTGTACTGTTTGTATATAGGATAAGTAACACAACCACACTCACTACATTCTTTCTGTGTTCATGTGTGTTTCAGCTCAGTGTATTGGTGCCAGAGCCTTATGGTTTGGCCTAGAAACTGATGCCAATAGGATATTTCCCAAACCACTGGAAGAATGTGGTGATGGCCAATGAGGCCTTTCCAGTACAATTATTTAATTTAAGGAAAATAGTACTTCCACAAAACAGAAATTAGTCCCACCAAAGCCAGTTTGATGCTCATATTGAGAGTTAATTTAGTTGTTATTAAGATAGGTAGGTTCATTATTATATTGGTCTTATATTCTGTTGGACAATAGTTTTGCTACAGAATGACAAAGTTGGCAACTAGCTGGTGGAGGTAATTGAGTATTAAGCAGCTAAAACAGCAGCTATTCCCTTTTTAAATGTGCATTAGGAGACTGAAACCAAGCTAAATATTGGAACTTCATCATATAAGATGATGTTTAATACTACCATGTTGATCAAAACAGCTCTATAAGGTAATATTACTTGATATTTTCAGGTTGCTTTTGCTTGTAGTGAAAAAAAAAAAAACGTGTGAGTGGTACTTTAAGAAATAGTGCAGCTGGGAATTCTGGGCCAAAGGAAGCTGTTCACTCTAAGTTTAGCAGTACATTGTGCTGTTTCTCATGACACAGCCGGTTCATGGGTCAACTTCTCAGGCATAGTTTGAGTTTTTGCTGTTTGAAGTTTAAGGAGGAAAGATATGAAACGTTAGTAGGAGCGCCTTTTGAATTTGTGTGTGTGTGCCTGCCTCGGAACTTGGCCAGTCATAGAGCTTTACATGCGTTGGAGGAAGTGATGGTTACCGATGACTCAGCCAAGCCTCAGTGCTGATGAATTTCATTCTTTCTCTCTCTCCCTCCATGCTCTGACTCTGCTCAGTCATCTGTATGTCTTCTACATTCTATTCATTCTTCTATTTTCTACTCCCTCACTTGGTTTTCAGTTTGCCTCTTAGTCTTTCACACTTTTCTCCCACTTATTTCTATTCTCCTGATTCATCTTGACCTTCTGAGGTCTCTCAGTTTGTGCATGTGTGTGTTTGTGTCTGACGAGGACACTCAACAATGTGTGTGGGAAGATAACTGGCTTCCTTCAGTGTGATTAAAACATTCCTTTTCTTTCCCCCCTCTCCTTGCTCTTTCTCTTCCTTCTTTAGTTTCCAGTGAAGGCTTAGAGATGAAGAGAAGAGGATGAAGTGGAATCACAAAACTGGTAAGTGAAGGCAAACCCACCATCAGCTTTTTTTTTTTGCCATCTTTCAGACATAAATGTTTTAGTCGGACTAGGAAAATGAACGTGTTTTAGTAAATTATTAATAAAAGCTTTTGGTAAAACACCGATCATTCAGATGCACATTATGCTCTTTATTAATTATACAGAAGAAAAACAGGCTGAGGAGTTTGAAGAGCTACCGCGGATGAAAAATGTTAATATTTTTCCAAACTTATCTGACACTGACTTGTAACTTTCTAGTTTCTTTGAATTTTTTTCTGTCTCTCAAGAATCTTAGAGCGGAGATTTTACGGATCAATCTAGACTCCAGAAAAGCTTACAAATCACATTTGCTGCCAGCAGCAGTGGTTTAAAGTTTGGCACTAGATAACCATAGAGATGATGAATAGAACTGTGAGTGTGAGTGTGTGAGTGTGTGTGTGTTGGTGTTGGCCGTCGGTCAGGATAAAACGAATATCGGCTATATTTGGCACTTGGCGCAGAACTCGTCACTCCAAACGTAGTCATGTAATCATGATGTGATACACTGACCGCACCTCTTAGGGGCTGAAAAGTGAAACTAGCGGAGTTATATTGTGTCTCCTGGTGATATTACAGTGGCGTTCCTAAGAATAAACAGCTGCTCTTTCCAATTTAGCAGCTCTGTGAAAATCTTGATGATTGTCTGCGCAGGAATGAGTCTCTGAGTGACGTTAGTGGAAGTTTCACAGTTTGAAGTGATGCAAATACAGTAAACATGTGTATACAATCCATCAAAGTGTTGTGTGTGTGTGTATATATATGTGGGTGGACATTCAAACACAACATGCACTCTACTACAGATAGGTGAAGTGGGTGAAAACTGCGTCAACTGGAGTTTTTAATACTTAACTGATGTGTAAGTTTTGACTGGAGGAAAAATGATTTGTCACTGTTTGCCTTAAGCTTCTCAATGGTGAACCTGTCAAATTGTCATTTTGGGTTCAGTCATAATCGCCTTATGCAGAAACTTGACACTCATATAACACCAAGCTATTCATTCCTTTATTTTGAGTAACTGATATGACTTTATCAGACATATGATAAGATGTGACCTTCGCTGGCAGCCATATTGGCTGTCACCTCCTGCGCCTCATAAGTAAGTGTGCGTATGATCATATACAGTCACGTAAAAAATTATTAGACTGTCAAAAAAACAAAACGATGGTTATACAATCAAGTGCTATCTCCTGTTTGTATCATGACTAAAACAGACGAAAAAGAAAACATGGAATGACTAAAATCACTGTTTTTGTCAGTACAATGTCATAGATATTAATATAAGAATTGAAGTGATTTTAGTTTTTATCAAGAAAACATGGAAAATGGATAGATATCAGCTCTGAAATTAAACTGTTATGAGCTATTTTAGTTATCATTACTTTTGTCCAAACAAATGTATGTTTAGTTTTACGAGGCATTAAAATGAATAAGAAATTATGAAAAACGAGGGTGGTCTAATAAATTTTTCCATAACTGTAGTACCGACATTCGAAGCTGTACTCAAGATTTCTCAAAGATTATCACCAAACTTTTTTAGTTTAGTCTAAAATATTTCCAGATTAAACATTCTGAAAACCTTGAAAATCATATTATTCGTTAGTAAACAGCGTTGTATCATTATGTACAAGAATGAAGCTCCATCTGTCCCTTAGTCTGTTAGTGATTGGTTATTACAGCTGTCAATCAGTCATTATTAAATAACAGCTTATTAAAAACAAACTAAATAGAAAGACTACTTCATCAAAAATAGACAACAGTCATATTAGGAAAACACTTATTAAGGGGTGTACCTTTTTTTTAAAATATTTAATTTGGCGTAATTTAGGGGGTGGGGCTTATGGCCTTGTGGAGGCAATCATCATCCATTTATTTATTTTTTTTGTCTTCACTTTTGGGGAGCTATGACTATGTCCATGTCTCAAAGGGACAGTATGTTCCAAATACCCTACTGTAAAACAGAGGACTGTGAAAATGTTATCATGTCATGTGTTTAACTTTTTGCTTATATTTTTTGCTAGCTAATCATTATGTGACTCTTAAACATCACCATATTCCCACAGACATAGACACCTAGCAGAGATAAATACTTGCCTTTTTAAGGCTGACATCTTTGCTGTTGTCACACTCTTATAATAAGTAAATTAGTGAACTTTAAGCTTTCTAAAATATGCATAGGTTCACTGTTTTAATTGATCACGTTGACATGTAGTTAAACTCATGAATATTTCTGTTTTTATTATCCTCCCCTTCCCCATCCTTCCTCCACTATCTGAAACAGCCGCCTCTGAGCTAACTGCTACACACTGAAAATGGTAGGTTTTGACAAGTGGATCGTGCCATAAGGCAGACCAGCTTGGTTTGCGGTGGTGTTTTCTTTTGGCAGTTTTTAGTCATTCTAAGGCCAGGGCTCGCCTCCTCATGTGTAAATGTTCCACAAAAACAAGTTTCCCTGCAACACTTTTTGCAAAGGCGACGTGGATGTGTCTCTGTCTTAAAATGATTAGTTTAACAGGGTTTCTGAGGGGTCTTAAAAATGTTGAATTTTAAAATCTGCATCCAATACCTTTTTTAATAAAAATCTTTAAAATGTTCTCAGTTTAGGTCTTAAGTTATGCTTCCATAAACTTCTCTGTATTTTGTGTAAATGTGTCTGGGAAATGCCCAAGATGCAAATATCGACCTCCGAACAATCTTTGGTTCTACCCCAACACTAAAAGCAGAGGTTTTGTGGACTCTAAATACTGTAGCTAAACATGTCGTACAGTTGATGATGAAATCACTCAGCTGTTTGAATGCATGTTCCCTGATTCAGATATAGCTAGCATGTTTACATGTTTGGATAACTACATTTGGATTAGCAGTGAACATCAAGACAAACTCATTTCCAAAGTAAACCATGAGCCTTTTGTTCATATATTTGGCTGTAAAATGGACATTATATTTGTTCTCCATAACCTTAAAAAGTTTTAAATTTAACTTGTAGAAACCTGTAGGAACCCTGTTTTAAACAAGACAACTGAGTTTGCATCCATCTTCCACAATGAAGATGGACTCTACCAGATCTTTATTCAGCTTTTATAGAGTTAAAACAAAGTGTGCTATGCAAGGTCAAGGACTTTAGCAGCTTACAGAGAAGGGCAGAGTTTGCAGTTCAGCTTGTTCTTGAATTTCAGGAAAATACTGCTTACATGTCCTTCTCTGTATTAGTTCTTCCTTATGTTGAAAAATGACAAAAATCTGACTGAAACCAGATGGACTCAGCGGTAATTACTATTTCCAAGTTTAACTGAATAACTGTTTTGGATTTTTGAAACGCCAACTGTAATGGGGTTTTTTTTCAGTCAGGGACACTGACTCTATTTGTATTTCATATGAAGTTTTTCCTTCAAAACCCACTGACGTGCTCCCACTGAAGTGCTTGGTGTAATTTTCCTCGCACTTGACCATGACTTCTACTCTGACAGTTCCAGCCTGAATACAACTAATGGTTCTATTTTCCTCTTGCCTTGGTTATTCTTCTGTAGGCATCAGTTTGCATATTGTCAGAAACATGTCACACACTTTTAGACAGACACACACCCACCTATGCCAGCCCTGTTCCGTCAAGGCACCCCTCATTTACGGTAACTTTGTGTTTTTGTCATCTGTGGGCCTGGATGAAGTGATGCACTTAGTTTTGGTATCGTCCATGGCCATGCATCTCCACCACTGAAAGAGACTGAGAGCAGTGCAGCATGGGTAGGCGTGGGAGGGTAGATGCCTGAGATGACTCAGCGCTGTGTTGCCGGGTAGAAAACGTAAAGCTCTCTCCCACCCCCATAAGATTGAGATTACAGTATCTGATGAAACTGCCCTTCATACCACAGCCCTCGACAAACACACACTCAAATGCACTTGAGTTTTCGCATGATAAATGTCATTAGCTTGTGTAATCTCTCATAGAAGGTCGACTGGAGATTTGGCAGTGTTAAAATAACGGACTAATACAAAACAAAATGAAATAAAAGACAATTAAAGTTTTTCATTTAAGATAATTAAAGTGGACATGCCAATAAGTGGGATGAGCAGATTTGTTTTTACCAAATGTTGTTACATTTTAATGACTCCAGTTGCATATCCTGACTATAGCAGTGCACTATTGTTTGGGGATTAATGTAACATTGAACATCACAATGGAAGTGGATACATTACAGTACTACCAAGTACACCCTTCAAAAACTGAGTTGGCACATAATACAGTCATATTAACAAAAGACTGTAGCCTTGACATTTGGGGATTTTTGCAGGTATGTTTTTACCAACCTGCACTGAGGGTTGGTGAGGATTATACATTATCTGTTGTAGATGGGTGCTTCTAAAAAATCTGTAACATGGTGAAAAGAATACCCAAATTGTGCGCTGCTATTTTTTTAAAATATTTTTTTATTCTCTCATAGGTACATTTTGGTAGTGGAACAAATTATGCAAGAATGCAGTGTTTCACAAAAATGGCAGTTGTTGCAAAATCACTCACAATTTATCTGTGTTTAAATGAGCAGGTTCTGCATGAGTGGACACAATGGGTTACACACGAAACCTGGAATGAGAATGCCAATTCATGAAAAACCTGCATGTCTAGAAAAACCACTAGGATGTGATGCACAAATTTAACAGTGTCTTTATTTATATCAGTATATAAGACCATTTCAAGCCATGTTTTTCAGGTAGCTTTTCATGTCCCTATTGTGGTCCTATTTTAAGCTCATAATAATAATAATCATTAATTTTGGGAGGGGTCAGAGCAAGAGTATGTATGTGTGTGTGTGTATGTATGTATGTATGTA
>JAPSES010000097.1:2981350-2992245 GCA_029822895.1 Maxillicosta whitleyi | reverse complement strand
TTTTCTGTCTGTTTTAGTCACATGACACACACAGGAGTTAGTACTTGATTGCATAACCATTGTTTCTGATGACTTTTGATGGTCTAATAATTTTTTTCCATGACTGTATTAGTCTATGATATAGCCAATTATACATTTTTAAAAAAATTTTTTTTGCTGTATTTCAGTTGGGATATCTGTAAACATATTTGTTATTAAACTTTTATTGAAACTGATTCATCATACGGTTCATGAAATTTCCATAGACGCTATGTTTTGATCAGCTTCTTCTTCACTGTACATAAAAATGACCTTATGTCTTTATGGTTCATGTGACATTTTCTGCAGCACAAAAAGAAACTTAACAAAAGAGGTTGGAAGTCATGGATAGGGTCAGCTGGTTAGAGTATCCATAAAGATGAAACGTTTCAGTTTCGTAGTGAAACGGGAAGAACACTGACATGCAGTGTTAAAGTGTTAAAGTGTTTACTGGAAATCAGCCCTGAAGCCATCTTCCATTATTTGGTTCATCCCTTTTAAGTCTCTTAAACACTTGTAGTCCAAATGAGTTGCATGGAGGCAGTGATTGGTCTGTTCCAGTTGAAAAGCTCAGGCTTTCTCAACAGCTGTGCAGTGTTTGCGTTTCAGTTAGACTGATTTGGACCATTAGAGAAACTCAATCAGGCAAAAGCGCAAAAAAACTGAAAAACAAGGTGTGGGGCTGAACAGGTTGGAAAGAAGGTTGGAAAGGGAAATAACTTAAGCCTTACATACTATTCAAATTTGACCTGTTTTGACATTTAACAGTTGTAAAAAAAAAATCACCCTAAACATCATTCTTTAATCCTGAAATTTTACCAAAATACACAAAAATTAAAATATTTTTTAAATGTTATACTTTTCTACAGGTGCTGCAGATTTTTGGACACTGAGGCTGGTTCAGATCAGTTTTATATATATGTATCATAATGGATTTTATGTTTTTATGTGTTATATAAAACAGGACATGACACTGTAGATGATTTAACTCCAAAAAAAGAGTTTGTAAAACTTAAAAAAATATGTTCTTCCAGCTCTGTGAAACATTATATTTATATATTACATATATTTATTAATGTGGGATAGTCTATTTAGACATTCTAAATAAATCTGTAGTTAAACATTTGGTTTTGCATTTGAGGGAATTCTGGGTGTAGGTTAAATTTGACCTGAAACAAACTGTGAAGGTTTAAGAAATGAACAGTTTGTAAAGGTTGAAAAACATCCTGTTTAAACGTGCTGTTTAAAATGGGAAACGTGCACGTATATGATCCTTGCAAAATGCTCACATTTATCTGACCAAAGGTTTATTTGCCAGCTCTTCTGCTTCGTCACCTGTTACACTGCAAGTTCATCTCAACAAACAAATAGTAAAGTTGTGTCTAAGCATTGATTGACATCAGTCGTTAACGTCACAAAAGAAGAAATACCCTCCTGCTACAAAGTAAACTGGACTCTTTCATGAAAACAGCAGAGCATTCAGAAATGTTTGAGAGCTATACATCATACATATTTTGCTTGTGAAAAAAAAAAAAAAAAAAAAAAAAAAACAGGACTTGACTGACTGGTGAGACAAAGTAGGAGAGAAAAACAGGAAGACTGGGATGGACTGAGCAAGTGGGAAAAAAAAACAGAAAAACAGAAACAAATGAATGATGTAAAAAAAAAATACAAATATATCAACTTACCTCAGTTACCTTTCATCTTCTGCTCACGTTTCAGTTCTTCATGGTTTGAGGGTTGAGCAGAACTCTGTCCTGCTTCTGCTTCAGCCTCAACACAAACTGCAGAAACGTGAGTCCAACACAGAGGAGGAAAGGGGAGGAGGGGAGAAAGGAGGAGGCAAACAGGGGAGGGAAATTCCTCAATATTCAGAAGCACAGTTCAACTGTGTCTGTGGGGTTTCTGGTTATTTTTTTTATTTACTTTTATTGCGTCCTTTTATTGCTTTAGTTGATTACAGTCGTATACAGGTGAACTCTCTGCCTGGTACTGAGTGGTACTGAGAATTCTACGGGTATATTATTCAATAGTTTGATCTCAGCAGTAGTCCACGTTCTTTCTCTTAGCCTTAACACGGTCTTTTCAGTGTTTTTATTTCAAAACAATGTTGGTGGAAGCAGTTTTCATATAATTTTCTTTAGATATTTTTTTGCTTTACATTTACTCTAATATAGTTTTTCTGCATTCTTAGTAAATAATAATGTTATATATCTCACTATATATAGCTCACCTACTGCGCACTTGCTATTTCATCATTATTGTTGCTATTTTGTGTCACTTTAGTCACTTTAACAAACTTGTTTATATTTTTTATTTTTCTATTGTATTTGATGACTGTCTTGTGCTGCTGTACACACTTGAATTTCCCCCTTTGGGATCAATAAAATATATCTTATCTTACAAAAGTAAATTTTCTCTGGGTATTTGCTGATAAATTCATTTTGTCGAAACTGTATTTATTACTAAACAACAAGTGATAAAGTCAGCAGCAGACTTTTCTCCTCCTGATTTTCAACCTTTTTAAAAACTTTTAAAAACTTAGTAAAAAAAAATATTATTATTATTTCTAATAATAATAAATAAAAAATTGAGAGGAAGGCAGATGCAAACAACATGTGTAAAATTTGAAAAGAACTAGATGAATAACAGCTGAGAAATCTTTTGAAAAAAAAGTTGTCCAAGTTGAAATTTGAAACAATTTATTTATTAAAAATCTCCTAATGGTAGAAATTTGGGATGGTCAAACATCTTGGACAGATGGAAGGACGGACATAATTCCAGGTATATATATATATATTATGATTATTACGCCCTCACCCTAATGCTGGGGGCATAATAATCATAACAATATTAATAATAATAAATGTCCATAATCACACATGAATATGTAGCATTTAAGTGTAATGTATGTATTAGAGAACACAACAGTATTATTAAATACTTCAATAAAAACATTGTGATGAATTATCATTCATTTTTACTTCATTATTTGGTCATTTCCTTCATGACATAGTTGAGATGCTCTATGGATGTTTTGTATGTGAATCTTCATACGCAAGTAAATGCAACAGGTATTACACAAACATTGTTATGTATGAATTAAAATATTTATATTTTACGTATGATGACGATCAGCATCAGCAGATGTTGGGTTTGATCAGATGACATGTACTGGTTTCGAGCCACACAGACTATAACTATGTTTTAATGGCTCTGAGTGAAAGGACATTTTATTCTGATAAGGTTTATGATGGAATATCCCAGTCATTGTCTGGATGTAGTTAAACCTTGTAATTTGTGCTGAGTCACTTATTGAAAAACACCCAGAACACAAGTGTCATTCAGTTTTAGTTTTATTCCTTTAAAAAAAAAAAAAAAAAATCTCTTCACATCAGTACATACACATTGCACAAGGCACAGAGCCTTTTTCATCTTAATTTTTTTTAAACCCTCTTTTTTTAAACCGGAGTTAAAAGCAGCAGCAGAACTGACGCCGAACAACCAGCACAAGGCTTCCCAAAGCGTTCACACCCAGATCCAGTTCACTGAGGAAATGGGCTGAACCACCGGCACTGAAGTCCAGCAGACAGAAACCACAGGGATCAGACTGTGGGCCCAGGGCGATCATAAAACACTTCCCCATGAAAGAGAAGATAACATCCTTTTGAAATATCATCGTTTCCAACATGTGATTTTTTTTGTAGTTACTTATTTCATCAGCCAAAATAATTTGAGAGGTAATGCCTTAGATTACACATCAAAATGGTTTGTTTTGTCTTCCTTTGGTGCTTCTTCTAGTGGATTTACCAAAAGGGAATTGAGAGAGTTACCAGTTAAACTGATAATTTTGTGGAGAAAAGTGTTTTAAGTCATTGGGCAAACCCGTCTTCTGTCTGCTCTGGGATTCTACATGTTTCGGAAACCTGGCCTTCAAACAGTTGAACAACTTTATCATCAGACAGATTGCTGGTGTAGAATATATCATATTATTTACAAAATCTCTGTACAATCAAATACACAAGGGTGAAAAGTTCTGTCCTGCTGCTCAAACAAAGATGATGCATTCACGCAACAGGATGTTGGACCTGATTAAACACGTGGCAATAATTCACATCAAAACACAGGGTTAAAACAGCCAACGAGCAAAAACGACATGACAATCACCTGACAGGAAGAAGGGTTATCTAATACCCTTAGGTAACAAAATGGTAACACTGCTGAAGACAGAAATGGACAAAGGGAAAAGACTGTTTTAATCATCTGATCCCAGAACACTCAACAGTTCAAAGTACCATTAAGACACAAAATACAAAACTTGTGTTTTTAATCAAAACACACTCAGGGGATTTTTCATGCAGTAAAATGCATAGTTTACAGGGGATGTGGCTCAGACCATTCCTAACAACCCCAACCCCTTCCGTCATCACATCCCTGCGGTGTGAACATGCTCAGTATTCTTATTTTTGTGCTTAATTGGATCTACATCACTGTTGCGTGCATCCACTTTTAATAGAGTTCACAACTGTATCAGCAGGACAGAAACTTCAGGAGAAAACTCTCTCCATCAAGATTCAAACAGGATTTTTCCAGGGAGAAAAACAGACAAGTTGCATATAAAAAAAAAAGACAAACAATTCATGTTAGAGTCAATAGGGGTGTCAGATTTGGAGAAGAGGTGGGTGGGTGTTAGTAGGAACAAAGAAATCAATGGAGAAGTTACTGCATAGCCTGTTGGTTGCATTTCACAAAGGATGACAGAACATTTGCCGTTTAGTGGACGCTTTCAGCCAAAGCTCCGTACAGTACTATGAAAAACATGCCGTTCTAAGTACAGATGGTCCCAGTGGAAATTAACCACACAAGCAAATACTGACTCATTAGAAGGAAAATTGAGATAAATGCCTATAATCTGCATGAATGTGTTTCGTTGTGTTTACAGAGCATATTTTAAAAGGTCAAAACTTTACGACACTCCAACTCTGGCAGCAATGAGACAGGTTATAATAATGTGCTGCTGTTCAGCACAGAAACTGAAGCTGGGTGGGGTTTAACTTATGTTAGTTCTAACATCAGAAATATAATCAGAATTTAATTAGGTTTTTAAGTCACCTCAGTAGATACAAATGTGATTACTGATGCTGAGGCCAGGTTTGACCACCTGTAGAGGACAGATGTTTTATAAGGTCTAAAATATTGTCCTAGATAACAGTGATGTCACAGCTGAGCCAAACAGAAAACAGCAGGCTGTAAAATGTTAAATCACAGGCTTTGATAAATAACAGGGATGCAACGGTACTTTGGAAAACCGCGTACCGTTCAGTCCACCCAGCACGGGACAATTCGCCCTTATGGACCGCAGAATTTCGGTTTTACATTGTGGCTTTTTTGGTTTCTCTCTTTCTGTCTCTGGACATCCATGTGAGCATGCATTGGGGAAGCCCCGCCCCTCAGTGACAGACAGCAGATAAAGAAGCGGCTTTAGGAGGTATCATCACACATCAGAGTCCTGCACAGATCCACCACTTTTCCAAACCTGCACCCGCCCATACATTAGACCCACAACATGACCCAACCTGCGATTAAGCACTTTGTCTACACAGTAACTCACTTTTAAGTACCAAGACACGCTATTACAAGGAAATTCGTACAGTAGATAAGCATGGTGTTTTTATACTGCCGTTTTCTTTTCCATCCCTATGGATAACAGGATTTTATTTATTTTAAAAAAGCCCCCTTTGGGCCTTATGTGTGCACATGCCTACTGTATACAAGTACTCAAGGAATAAAGAAGGGTTCTATTGTTCAGTACAGAAAGTGTTAGTTTAGTCAGTACAGTGATATAATTTGTTCCTACTGTGAAATTTAGATTTTGCTGACAAGCAAAATAAAAACATAATTTACACGCAAAACACATACTGAAACCAAAACCGTGGTACGGTCCGCACCGTGGATACCTGTACCGTTGCACCCCTAATAAATTGCTGACTTTTCTACCGTTTGGATACAAGAGCTTTTGCAGGAAATGATATGTATTTAAAGGTGCTCAAATACCATGTCAGTAATGATGTAGGATTCTGGTAGAATTCAACTGTGAAAACAAAATTAGAACAATAGTGTTTCAGATGATTTGAATGTTGACAACTGGCCAAAAAAGTAAACTGAAGAGAGGATAAAACACTGTTAAAATCCCCCATAACCAAAGATGTAAATTTAGAAGCAAAAAACACAACAATTTACTAGACTGGGTCAATCATGTATTTTTGTAAAAATAAAACAAAAAACAGATGAAGCATGACAGACCCAAACAAAAATAAAAATGCATGCATATCTTTACAAAAACATGTAAGGATTAAGCAGATTTTAAAAAATTAAATAAAACTGAAGGACACAAATGTGGGTTAACACAAAGTGAAGGCAACTGAGGGGGTTTATGTGATTAGAAGAAGCCGTGGTCTGAGATAACCAATACCGGCTTGACTTTAAAGCTGAAGCGGCACCAGACAGGTGGAGGCTGTAGTCATAATGCAAACATAAATAAGACCAAGGCAAGGACAGAAAGGGCCACAAAGCACCAAAAAAGGACATGTGCAGTACCATCGCAGCTTAAATCATGCATGATCGGACAAATGCACGGTTTCACAGGTTGCACAACACTGCGCTTCATACAGGCATTCTGTAGTTTTACTCTGAACTGAAACGTTGGCATGAGTCATTCTGTCAAACTGAATAGAACCGTCTCAGTAAAACTCCTAGTGTTTAACTTCATATGTGAAGACAACGGTCCTTTGTAAAGTCAGCTCTGAAAACAACGAGCCTCACTGATTCACTTTCTGGATATGGCTTTGCATAGCCAAATCTGTTCTGTGAGTTGCTGCTAATATATATATATATATATATATATATATATATATTAAAAAATTGTCTTAAAACAAACTACACTATACATTATTTTTACAGGTAAAAAAACAACAACTGCATCACAAGTTGTTAGTTGGGGTCAAAGTGTAGTTCAAGAGTACATTAGATGGCGCAGAAAAGATCAACACAGCAAAACTACTTTTGTTAAGAACACAAGAGTACCAGGTTCAACTAGAACTTCCCCCTAATTGTTAAGCTGTCAATCCGACCGTTATAGATTACATTAAATAATTATTAACTATATGAAAACACACAGTGCCTAACTACCACTGAACTGTCAAGCTCAGAAACACAGAATCAACCCTAAAGTGTTGGTAGTGATATTTGGAGGTATTAAACAATAAATAAGGTACAAAAACTGAAAGATTGGTGATTACAAAAAAGTGAAAAAGCACAGTAGAGTAAAGGCATGTAGATAGTGGCATTGTATGAAGCAGTGGGCAGAAAAACTGAGAAATGAGCAGAAGTTAAAGGCTGTGAAGGGAAACATCAGTGAGACGGTTCAGGAAAACCATGCATACAATTAAACTAAGTTGAGGTCCATATTTATTTAGAGCAATTATCTATTATTTCTACAATTTTTGAAAGTTTGCATCAGTTCAAAGTGGTATAAAAGCTATGGTCCAAAAAAATATTTTGGATGAGATGCAATAATTGCAAAGCGGGTATAGACAGTGCTCACTAATTTAGAGGAGTACTACAGTTAAAAAGGTCACGTCTGTGGTAAAACATTAGAAAATGCCTAAAACACACCCTAGGATTTTCAAGTACTGCATTAATACCTAGTCAAAATCCCTTCTAGGGTTGATTTGTGTCATAAATGGCATCAGATTAGGAAACAGGCTGTTTTCACATACAAACACCCAAATGTTTGAGGGTTTGTTAATGAATGAACGACCCCTTATGCAACTGAGACTTTTAGAAATCCTTATCTGTAAGTGTTGACTGTTTTTGTACAAAGATGTTCCTGAATCGGTGAGATGCACTAAACGTGACCTGGGACAAAAATGTAAAATAATATTAATCCATATTATTGGATTTATTGGTGATATATTTTGCACTGGTTAAGAATGAATCTTGGCCCAAAAAAAAAAAAACTTGGTCCTGGCTCCCTCCCATTTCATTGCATCTGCTTCTACAACACATTAAGGGGGCTGAACATGTCCTTTTTGAACATACACCCCATACAAATGTAACCTTATCCTAGTAGTAGCGGAGCCTCTGGACCACTTCTAAATGTTACACTACAACACAGAACCAAGGCAGCGGTGTGGAGGTGTAAGCAGAAGAGGTGGAAGATTTATGTTACGTCTTAAAATGAGAAAGACGGCGACTGAAAAAGACAAGATCAAAAAACAAAAAAAAAAAGATACTTCCATCAAGAGATCTAAAAGCGTCTCCCAAATCACTGGACTCGGCTGTTGATACCATTTAAAGGTTGTCAACATATATCAACAATACAGACGCAGCTGTGGCGCTATCAGTTGGAAGACGATGAAGTCTTGGTCCCGTCATCTAACACAAAACTCAGCGGGAAATGTCTGCGTGCGCGCTCATACAGTGTCGTTAGTGCTGTTAAACACCGGCAGACTAGGAAGAGACAAACAATAAGCAAAGGCCATGTGCAGTTTTTGCTGCCTCCTTTCTGACTTGAAGGATGCAGGTTGTATATGAATCTCAACAGGATTTGGCTTCAGTGCACTCCTTAAAAGACTGTAGCATGGTGGGCAACTTTTTTGTGCAACAATTACAGACAACGCAGCTGCCGCTTCACTGTTCCGTTGCAGATCGTTCTGACCACTTTCTCTAGCCTCGTCGTCTGCACACACAGGTGGAACACATCTGCATGTTTAAAACACTGATGTTTGTTTGTGTGGTCATGTGACAAAGTATTTAACTGCTGATAAATCGACATAATTGTTGCACAAATAGTCACCAGGGCACCACAGCTTTAAGGATTTAATGCTACAGTAGCTATTCACATAAACACACAAAGTAACAAAATACAAAAACTCTCTGCGCCTCCCACAGGACTGATTACAGGAATCGACAGAGCTGATTACAGGAGACCATAAATTAATGATTACAATATTAAAATCTCTATCATAAGGAGTCTCTGGTTGGGAAATTTAGGAGAAGAATATTAGAAGTCAACGATATTTACAGGCGTTAAATTATTAAAATGGCTTTTCCCAGTTTCTGTGTCTCTTTCCCCCCTCCCCTCAGTGTTCCTTTAGCGGCCTCGGTAAACGCGACCTTTCAGCAGCATCAACAGTAGATGACATCGCAGCGTTGAAGGGTGGATGACATCGTCTTATCGAGAGTCGAGGACTTCTCGACACAGTTTCCTTCATGGATCCTCGGTTGTTTTGAGCAGCTCCATCAGCGCTCCCACAGCTCCAAAATAACCCTGCGGCAAAGAGGCCAACACACAAACACGTCAACATGTCGTATTCGTCAAAAAAAAAAGGGCAGAATTTATGTGTCTGCAGGTTTCTAAATGCTCACGTTATTACTCGTGTACTATTTTAGCTCTCACCTCGTGTTCAAGGAAGAGGGCTCGTAGTTGCCCTTTGGACCAGTAGTCCATGGCATAGGCTAGAAGTTTAGTGGATACTGTGTTGATGCGAAGGAAGTTCCCGACAAAAACCACACGCTCAATTTTCTGATTAAAAAGACATAAAACAGTGAACACACAGGTCAAATAGAAGAAAAGAAGAGTAGCATACATTTATTTTAACCTTCACCCTTTTTGGTTTATATAAAATCAGTGAACTGGGTGATGGATCAATGTACCATAAATGCTAGACTATATTTTTTTATTACTGATAATGTGAACGACAGATTATTTCTAATCTGTCACTGAGCCAAACAGGAGAGCACCTCTTTAAACCACATGATGGGGCCAAAGAGCTGATAATGTCCTGAAATAAACATCTTTTCTACTAGTCATTATGTTGTGGAAATGCAAATAATTCTGCCTTTCTGTGACTAATAATGAAAAACAAAGTCATTTCAGTTAATGCAGTTTGGCTGATGAGTTTGGATCCATTTCCACCAAATCAAGTAATACATGCATATATGAAATTAAAGTGTAACTTGCTGAATTAGTGTCTGGAATTTTGACCTGAAGGTAGTTAAAAATTAATAGAAGCTGTCACATAGGTCACAGTCTCATAATGAAAAGGTTATCTTCATGATGCAAGCTGCAATTGTGCAATTTGACACTGTATGTATGTCATGGGTTTTATGTGTCCACTCAGCTAACGTCAGTACACTGCGATCAATACACTGATAGTTATGCCATATACAGTAATTAAAGTAATATATTAAAGATGGATGCCTGTTTTTCCATCATTTAAATAGATTAAATTTAGTTGTAAATGAGGAGAATATTATTTCCTATCTGTGTTAAAGATGAGAAAAAAAATGTAACAATCTCCCTCTGGAAAGTTCATATGAAAAAAATCAATGCCAGCTCTTAAAAATCCATATGTGTTAACCCTAATGCTGGTGGTGTGTTGCGATCCTGTCTGTGTGCGTGTGTGCATTCGGTGCAACTCTGTGTGCAGTGATAGCCCTGTACAATGCTGCTTGATCGCCATGCCACAAGGCAACACTGTAAAGAAGCCCACAGCACACAGAAAGACTCTATGCTGATCACTCACTGCAGCTGGTGTCTGTGGCTGTAAACCTGCTAAAGCTAACGCCTTAGTTTTTCATGTGAACTACGCCTTTAAGAAAATATTTCCTAGACAAAAATGAGGAAAACTGAAATAACCAAGGGTGACTTTCCTGTACAAGAAGAGAAGTGATTAAAATGTGATTAAATATAAAGGACAGAGATACTGTGTGTGTGTGTGTGTAAAACTATATTGAGTGGGGACACAAGTATGAATACACAGTCTCGTCCTGGGGACACAAAAATTTATGGGGACAAAAAATGCGTCCCCACA
>JAPSES010000097.1:2955213-2971780 GCA_029822895.1 Maxillicosta whitleyi | reverse complement strand
TTTTGTGAAAGAATAGCTTATAAATGTAAACACTTTCATGTAATTTTGTTCTCTTGACAGTTAAACAAACAGAGGAATGAGTGCGTTTTCATTATTTATAGGTTATTATGACAGTAATTTACTGGTTCTGATCTACTTCAGGTTGAATTGGGCTGAATGTGGAACTGAAACTAAAATGATTTTAATGTGTAATATTTTGCATTTCACAAATTCAACCCATGGGCCGGATCAGACCCTCTGGCAGGCCGGATTTGGCCCCCGGGCCGCATGTTTGACACCTGTGGGTTAAAGCAAATAGAAGCAACACTCTTTAATGTCATCATCTCTATAGCCTCAACCTGAGATACTGTCTCCCTGCAGACATGTGAACACAACAAAGACTAAATAGTGTAATTAAAATTATTTCGTGCAGCATTGCAGCATTTAAAAAAACAAGTCAAACAAGCTAAGCATTCTGTTTTTCCACGACATGTTGACATTCCTCATATTGTTAGTTGTGTAGGGCATGTGAACCTTAAACTCACAATGGAAAAAATAGCATGATGTACTGTCAGTGGGAGAGGAAAACAGAACTTCAGCTAACATCGGACAAATGACTTCTGTAATTATGAGTGACTGAACATGATCAATAAATAAACAAATAACGTCAAATGAGTAAAAAGTAAAAGAAACTGCTCAAGTATACGTTATGCAAATAAACAGCACTTCTGATTCTAAAATACTTTCACACATTTGTTTCCTGATACTTGTGATTTCATCCATGACCAGTCACTCCTGTTAATTTTAGAGGAAATATCCTACCAAAAATCATTTAACATTTCACAAAAGGCAGCAGGAATGCACGACGACACATGCACTGGTATGGAATAACATCCCTATCCACAGTTAGTGTTTGGAAATATGACAGGATTGTTCTGTTATCTCAGCAGTCAAACAGATTAAGACTGTTAAGTTGATTTCCTTCACACAGCTATGTGTCCATGTAAAGGATAAACATGCTTAAATATGCTTAATAATAAAAAAAAAAAAAAGGACTTTTGTTTTGTCCTCAGTGCATCTGTTTCACCACTACAAGGACAATCTCCTGTGAGACGTGCTGGTAAATGTTAATTCATAGACGGAATGTATAGAACTACAGTTTATCTTGTGTAACATTGGTACACAGAAGCTGCAAAGGGAATTACATTACCTTGACTGACTGTTGAGAAATGCTACAATACTCTATTTAAAGAGCTTCACATAACAGATTTATTATTTGCATAACCTGTGGAGAGGCAATCGCTCTTACAAGTGAATAAGTGTGCATTCTGTTTCTACACTATATGATCAGTTGGGTTCATTTTATAGCTGGATGATCCCCTAATATTACATTTGTAAGTGATCTTAATTTGGCAGATTACCCACATCTCAGAGGGATTGTACAGATCTTGTCATTAAAAAAAAAGTAACCTCAACATTCCCATTCAGCTAACATTCATTTTAATGTCCTATTTAACAATATAATTACAGAATTACTTGTGATTTTATAGCAATATTTTAGCGTCCTCACTCTGGTTCAGTTTTAGTTTACTCTTACAGGCTGTTTTACTGCAATTAAAAAACTATGATTTTAAAACAGCTGCTGAAATGACAGTTTCACACAGAAGAATTATTATGTCTGTGATATGGTGGACCAGCTTCTGCACACTGCCATACGGAGTCTCACTTACATAGGTGCTTTACATTTACATTAAAATGTAAACACATGTTGTGATTGATTCTAAAACTCCAGCCAGACAAACCAGGTCAATACAACCTATAGAAGAACCCCAGATGTTTGTTCAGTTTAGAAAATGTGGACAAGTGTTTACGTCAGCAGCTACCCTCAAAATATTGTTGTTATGTTATTCAGAAATAAGAATGTGTTTTAGTCAGGTGACAAAAACAACAAAAAAGTCACCACACACAAACTAAACCTCCAAAAACTAGGTGAAAAACAATTCAACTTTGGTTATACTTCACCCATATTTTATAGACAGTGAGAATATTGTTATTAAGATTGTAAATTGTGTCGTGTCCAATCACAGCTGATTCTCTCTCAGTTTTATAGCAGTCATGCATGTGCAGGTGGGACACAACAAAGTGTGTGTGTGTGTGTGTGTGTGTGTGTGTATGTAAGTGGATCTGTTGAACCCTAAGCTGGCATCCTAAGTACACTACACTTCCATCATGCTTATTTTTCAGTTTTCCGACATAACCTCAGGGATTATCGATGGCAACAGTTTCTATTAAATTTCCTATTGCTTAACCTTTAATCTTGGGTTTCACAGGGTCGCTTACCCTGTGTGTATTTCTACGTTGTTCACAAATAAGGCTAGTCCAGAATATATGATTGATAAGACTGGAAAACACACAGCAAAAAACTTAACACTGTTTTATGAATTTTACAACAAATAACACTGGAAAGCTTTTGGCTTCTGCGTCATGACTGTAATTTTTATTATCACTTATTTATTTATTATCAGTTATAAGTTTGACAGATATAGTGACATATCCAAAAGGTCAATAGATACTGATGTTTGGTTCAAGTCGAGGGGCACTAGAAGTGAAAGCATACCTCACAGTTCTCTGGTGTTTTGATGGTCTATATTATTGTCTTGACAGACAGACTTTCGATAAACTTAATCAACTGTCATTAAATTGGTAGAAGGGTTGGCAACAGCCCGAGGACGAACCCATTAAATTTTGCAGGAGAACCATAACAAAAAAAACAAAAACAAAAAACAGATAGAGGCTGGAATATTTTATTGATTTTCCTAACATTGATAGAGCATTTGATTTTGGCCTGACAAAGGCAGACAAATAAGATAATGCACGTCATTACTTAGGCTCCTTGGCAGAGGTAACAGAGACTGAACGAAATTAAGTTACAAAAAATGTTGCGTTGTGAGTCTATGCTTTGACTACACCCTCCATTGACAGCATTACAGATACTTCAAACAAAAGCACGTGCCGTACAAACTACAAAGCATTAATACAGCATGTGCTGTATTTTTATTATTCTAAACAGATGCTTGCAAGGAGCAGGAGGAGTTTCAGTAGATTTCTGGGTGTGCCATAGACCGAACAATTAAGGAGACAAGTACAGAAACACCCCCACCTCACCCCACCCCACTATAAACCACCTACACCCTACCTGAAACTCATAAGAACAAAACATTCTTGATCCGTCAACAGTCACTTGTAGAACATTGACTTGCCAAAGACCTTTTGGACAAACCTGTATGATTTTATGTGAGTTACTCTGTTACCAACCTAACACAAAGCCAATACACGCTGCAACTGTCAACACAAAATAGCTTCAAACTCTAAACTGGAATTAAAGAGTTATTTTTTTCTTTAGAAGAAAAAGTGACTGAATGCAAGTAGTTTTCAAGCTTTTGTTTGGTCTGAAGACTCCAATCAAAGAAGCTATCTGTCTCATCGTTGCTGGCATAAGTCAATTTTGATGAAAAAAAAAAAAATAGCCTTGAAGTAGAAAACAGTAAAGACAAAAAATAATGTAAGAAAGTTTGTAAAAATATCATTTAGAATTTTGTATAACCATTAATATGCATAGGAAACATTAAACATATAACTGTGCCCTGAGAAGAATCAATAATAACTATTTAATTACAGCTGGACTTAATATTTGCATTTGCTTCTAAGAGCTTTATTACCAATCAAAACACCCATAACCAGTTAAATCCCACTTCCCACTTTAACCACAAATAATTCTGTCTTCAAAGAGGTTACATATAAATACTCCCAGTTCTGAGTTTGTTATATTACAGTTAACTACAGTCAAATTCAACATTTCCTGTGACTCAGTCATTACATATAATTACTGTAATTAACGTAAAATTGTTTTCATCTCTGTTAAATTGAGACAAAAAAAAGTACTAAAGAAAATATGTACTGCTTTGGCTCTTTGAGCTCCGAAGAACATGCATTGGTTTTGTATAAAATGTCCATCTTTTTCCTACTGTCGCCCTTTCTATTAAGCAAAGGAAAGCTCATACTTACAACTTCTACTCAACAGACAATAAAGTAGTATTATCAGCAGCGTATCACAATTATATCTTCAAATTACTGTCACAGTATATTTTTATGTTTCACCGACACACGTGCAATTACACAGAAATGGATAGCAACATTTCACAAGAATGTCAAGAGCATGAAGCTAGTGAATGTGAAGTTTCTCCCTTCTTCCACTGCTGTTGTGGTAGTTAAGAATTCCCTGTCCTAAGCAGCCAAGCTCAGTATTATCCTCTTATTCAGCTGCTGCTGGACTCACTAGTACCTCCACTTATGAACAACACAGTAAATACTCCAAACTGACCCCTAACTGGTTTCAAGCAAACAGCTGCATTGACATGAGGAACAAAATAACGACATATTTTGAGCATTTTCCCTAAAATAAAGTACACTTCAGCAGTATTTCAGCATGAGACATAAGCTTTAAATCACTTACATTTAGTGTAGCACAGTAGCTTTTCAAAGGACAGTGTATGAAGGCCAACATTGTGATGACTAGCATGTGCACACACAATCTCCACCCTTCGTTCAAGATATTGTGACATTGATGATTCTCCCCAAAGTTATCTTAAAAAGTCCCTTGTGGATTTACTTTCACCATGAAAAGGCACATAAAACATCATATGTGAAGGAGTTGAAAATCTTGACTTTTTGAGTAAAGGAGTATCTGTTCTATCAGAAAAAAGGCTGTAAACAAAAGGTAACCTACTACGAGTGTTACCAAAAGAAAACTCCTATTGGTGAAAAAAAAAGAAAAAAGGACATAAGTGAAGAACCATGTTCCCAGGGGGTAAACATTCCAGGACTGACCTGGGAGGAAAAGGCTGTGAGGGTTATCCAAGTTTATCAGAACAGCTGGCATATATCCAATGATAACTCAGCCATAAAGCAGACAAGCTCTGACTGGACATTTCAAAGTTTACTTATGTAGGGATCCTTCAATTATGTAATTCAGGCTGAATCTGATATTGGGCTCATATATGTCTCCAATACTCCACACAAAATGCATAATTCACAGGCTCTTAAGTCATTTCGACTATTCAGAGTACATGTTAAGTGCATGTCTTGTATACAGCTGTACCATCTAGTTTTCATTATATGTTTCCTAAATACATAAACAATCATAGTGCTAATCTTTTCTGGAAAAACTAAATGAAACTGTATAACCTCTCATGTACCAGTAGAATCAATGCCTTTCAATCATATCTTTCAGACAAAATGTTCAGTAAATTGGACAGATTGTAAAATTTTCTATATCTATCAAAGTAACAACAATGGAAATGTATTTCATGGCGGCATAACTGAAGCTGAAATAGTGCAGCAGACAACTTACTGCCAAACATCCTGTTCAGTAATTGAATTGGGTGTTTAACAACGGCCCTCAGATACTGACACAATATAACATTTATAATGACAAAATAGTGTTTCAAATGTGTTACTTAAGAACAATCCAATGATTGAAAAACAAAATGCACTTGAAGTTGTGTATAAGGTCCAATTTAATTGCAGTTTAAACATTAGTGTACTGAACAAGGTTTCTATCACTTGAAAAATAATAAAAGTGAAAAATCATAGTAATGAATTATAGCATGTAGCATTAAACTGGTGATGGCTGGGAGAATTTCCATGACAGCAGAAAACAGAAATCATGTCCTAAACCTTTTACACACAACACAGGAATGTGGATTATCTCTTTTAACAACAGAGCCCCTAAACATGCTGCTTGTCTTTCTGCCATTAAATCCACAGAATAAAAACAAGTACTACCAACTAAAGTGAGTTACAAACTGGGGTTCTGACTAAACAGACCCCCCATGAATACTTGATTTGACGTTTTAATGTCAAATTTGCTATAGCTTATATTCCACGTAGCCTCCTACTAAAATCCCAACAGTAAACGAAGTCACTAAATGATGTAATCTTACTATGAAAACACAAGGCCTACATCTAAATTAGCGTTTTCTTAAAAATGCATCCCACTTACCGGGTTTCTTTTCACTTATTAGCTTCATGGTGAGGCTCACAAGTGAGTGTTAAAAACACAGCTTATAAAAGACACGACTGTTTATTAAAAAACTGGTCTAGTTCAGTCTTCTACGTCTGACAAGCCTCGACAGCGCGATGAAATTACACTTTAACTCATTCTACCTTAAACCTACAAAGTTTTTCAACATGATCTTGATTCACATCATCGAACGAACCAGTAAATAAGGGGGCGGGGCCCTGTCTGTTTCATCCTGCCTCATGGAGACAGAAGTCGTGTGTTGATTGGCTGAAGCAAGCCAAGCCCACTTATCAGGAGCTTTTTCACCACCGGGTATTCACCAATCAGGACGCACCAAATGCAACCAGAGGGTTCATAAAAACAAAAGGGGGTCTCCCTGACGACGGCAGGCTTCAAGATTGGATGGATTGGCTTGAGACACAGAACACCTTATGTGACCTACAGACAAACAGCGAAGGCCTGACATCTGATGAAAGCAATTTAATTAGTGCACTTCCTATTTATACTCAAGCAGTAAAAAAAGAGAATCGATCGTGCGCTGTTGATCTCGTTGCAACACGATTGTGCAAAGCAAGCAAACCCCAGTATTGCACAGCAGAGGACTGCAGCCGGTTTACAGTAAATGAAAATGTCCGCTCCCAACGCAAATCGAGTCACCCCCAAACTGACTACCACTTACGGGGTCTGTTCCGTCTTATCGACTCCGTCCGCCTCCGTAGCTTGCACCTCTTGGCCGGGGAGCCGTTGCACTCTGCATCGTCTCCGCGGTGCAGGTGATGCATGTTCTCAAACGTGCTGCCGTTGTTGGGTCCGGAGCTGGAGCCGAACGCATTGCTGCTGCAACAGCCACCATTAGCGGCCACGACGATGGGGCTGTGAAACCCCCTCTGGCTCTGTCCGTTGTTGACATGAAAGGGTCCCGACGCTCCTTTCTTGTCCATCATTGACTTGGCTTTATCCATGGCAGCAGCTAGCCTAGCCTAACCTAACCTAGCCTAGCTTAGCATCTGCAGGAAAAAAAAGGAAAAAGCCCTGTCGCTAGCAATGAGAAACCAGGCTACTTTAGCTTAGCTTGCTAATGTTAGCGCCGCTGTAAGCTAGTCTGAGTCAGTCGCACGATTAGCTGTCGGCAGACCTTGCGCTTTTCTGTTAGGCGCCTTAAAATATCAGGCTAAAAATTGACGCACATTTTTGCGCTACTGTAGTGCAAAATGTAAAGGCGGACAGCCGCTAGAATACGGTGTTTCCTTTGAGGTCACTCTCGGTCATTTCCCCACATTGAGGTCCTGGCAGGCGCAGCAGCAGCCGGTGTGTGTGTGTGTGCGTGTGTGTGTAGAGTCGGTGGGTGCTACGTCACAGCAGCTCCTCCGACTGAGGCCGAACCCGTTCACCTCCTCCGACCGGTTTTTCTCTGTTTCTCTGCGGTAAAAATCACGCTTTGTAATTCTACACTTTAACACAAAGCGCAACCAAACGGTCGGACAAATATTGAACCACTGCTGTGTCCTGCTGCGACGTTCAACAAAGTGTGCGCTATCTGCAGCTGTGGGCGCTTTATTTATCGCTCTTTGCTGTCATCCTCATTCCCCGCAGTCCTCTCCACGCGTGATGTGCGCACAACGCTGCCAGTCAATATATCAGTCAAGAAAATGAACTGTAGTAACCCTGCAGTTGCACGAAAAGGCACAGCATCGTTGTAATTTATTTATATACTATTCAATTATTCAACACTGAGATTTTCATATACTTACATATTTACATTTAGAGTTCATTTTTCATTTCTCTTTACAATTTATCACCTAATAGCCTGCAAAATGTCAATATGTGTTAGTTTTTCCTTCTTTTCCATCGCAGAAAATATTGATATAAATGGTAGCCTACATTCTTATTTATAAAAGTAGAATATAGTATTATACCATCATAACGTAACACATTAGTAACATACAATATCAATGTAAATATCGTAGTAATATCAGTGGTTAACCCTAAACATCATACAAGTCCAAAGTTTTCAGAGGCCTCAGAATCTGCCTGGGTTTTCCAATAAATAAATAAATACTACTACTACTACTACTATTACTACTACTACTAGTAGTAGTAGTAGTAGTAGTAGTAGTAGTACTAATAATAATATAAATAAATAAAATATACAACTATTATTAGTATTATTATCATCAGTAGTAGTATATTTTATTTTGACATCATTTAGGACCATGTCCACGCACATTTAGTAAAAATAGTATTAACATCCAAAATGTACAAAAAAAAAAAAAAAAAAAAAAAAAAAATGTTTGTTAAGAAATCCTTTATAAACCAAAAACTAAATGAAGTGACGTATTTAGTTTTGAACCCTACAACATTGGTGAATTGTCAGTAGTAATAAAAGCCATAATTGTAAGTCTGTTGAATTTGTTGTCTGGTAAGCAACTGCATTTATGTTTATGCTTTTAGATTATTAAGCAGCAATACGTTTTCGTCCTGTTTATGCCTTCATATTTTTATATATGTTCATAAAATGTCTTTAAATGCATCATTTTCAGTAGAAACACCCATGAATCAAGACTGTACAGTATTAAGTGAGTTTGGATTTGCTGCCATCTACTGGTAAAAACATGTTAACACAATTAGCATTTCTAACCAATGACAAATCTGTAAAGGTCATAGTTATGTTGTAAATATATTGATAACTGCAAAAACCTATATTCAGATAAATTATATTTACACATTTTTTTTCAATCTAAATGGATATTATAAATCTTTACTAGCTAAACTGTTGCAACCCTGCTGCGGTAACAATCAGGTCACTGTGGTAGAGGTACTGGGAGTAAAAATCTTTTAACAGGATTGGGTTAAAGTCATTTCTCAGCCAATTAGTCACACACTACTCTGTCTGAAACCTGTTTTTTATTACCTGTGAATAAGACCTGCACAGTCACTGACATAAATGTGTCAAAAATGGGAATCCAATTTCTTTTAAAACGTTTTTGTTTAATACAAATGTCCACTTTCTACATAACTGAAACAACTCTTTGTGACTAGTGTCCTCCAGAGCTGTCCAGTTAAAGCAGATTGTTTATATGTTTTATGAAAAAGCACACAGACAGTACTGAAAGATTTCACAGCAAAAAGGAAAAGGCAGTCACTATCTTTGTCCATTCATTTATGCTACCAGGGCAGTTCAGTCCCATCCCAGTTGTAGGCCTTCCCAGTCTTGTCAATATTCAGTGTGTTGATGATGCTCATTAGACAACTGACAGAGTGTTCAGTACTAAACAGCTTTTCCTTTGGTACATTTCTGTGGTAAGGCCTGGAGAGGTCTGTGTTGACAGTTCCTGGGTGTAAAGACACACACACCACCTGGAAAATACACACATGGAAATCAGCTCTGTAATTATGAGAGACAAAGGTCAGTATATAGAGTTGAATCCTGCACCTTCTGGTTAGACCCCATAAGATTTAGAAATAAAATACTTTGCAGTCACTGTTGAGAGATAATTATCACCCCCACCCACTGAAGGGTTTAGGCCAGGTTATTTGTTTTAACACTCTAGCAGCAAAACTATTGGTTGAACTCATTCCAAATTGGGTTTATAGATTCCCAGTGACCCAGACGACATTTGATTACATTTTGTGAAAAGCTCACATTTTTTATGAATTCTTTAAATCTTTTTTTTCCCCCCACTTACTTTTAATGGACGGCATTTCAAATGTCTATAACAATTATAATAAAAAATTGTTTCAATTTACTTTGAACTCTGTGCATGTATAGAGGCAATTTATACGTTGACATCAGCACACGCATAGACTTGATGACGTCACCTGGATCGATGCCAAAATAAGATACAATACATGTGATGGGTGGGGTGGGGGTTGTTCTGCCTGGCACCACTTCTTTTATATAATTTGGATTATAATTATGCCATTATTCACATATATGATGTTTTTATATTTAATATTTATAAAGGAAAAAAAGCATAATTGGTGATAAAACTATTGAAATGTCAGACTGTGAAAATATATGAATACATAAACTACACAACAAAAAGTCACAGTGATGACATCATTGTAAATGTGTCTCTGAAATCTGCTCAGAGCTGCTGAAGATATTTAACATTTAATTTTTTAGGAATCTGTCAAGTCGCTCTTGCATATTGAGTTTAAAGATGTCAAGTGTAGTGACCATATTTGTGTTGATGTCCTGTATGAAATAAGAGACGCAGTCCATTAAGCTGTTTTACACAAAACAAGATGTTTCTTTACCATCTTTGCCACAAAAAATGACATTTTTGTCTCATAAAATTATCTATTAAATTGACCATCACCACATGTGTAAATGGTGACGCATTTCAAACAAGGTCTCCACTAACTAGTGTTCATAGTTGTTCTAAAGTTAGAATCCATGGGTCGCAGCAGAAGGTGCATTACTTCAGCTCTCTATGAGGAACAGCAGAAGGTTCAACTGACTTTAAGAGAACTCAAACCTACCTTAGGTCGACTGCGACCCAGCTCTATAGACAAATTCCGAGTGGCCATGTTGAGTGCCGCTTTAGACATTCTGTAGCTGTACCAACCACCGAGGCCTGACGAGAGGTGAGGAGCGGAAACAGAAAATTCGACAGATGGAAGTGTGTTAGTTACTATTTAGAATAACAAAAACACCTAAATAATAGTTTATGCTAAAGGCTTTCATTCTTTCAATGTTCTAACTCTCCTTATATGCATTCATATATTGTGTATATTGTGGTCTACATCATGACAGAGGAACCAGATCCCCAGATCTCACTTGAAACTATTCAGTATATGGTTGATCATTATCCATGAGCAGATCTGTCAGGTTTAGGCGATAACTTCTGATGGCTTAACTTACCGTTGTCACCAATGGATCCTACTTTAGCAGTAATGTTGACGATGATGCCACTGTGTTGCTTGGGTTTCTCTGTAGGTTGTTGACCAAAACCACCTCCACCTTTCTGAAGAAGGGGGGCAAAATACTTGGCCATGACCAGAGGGCCTACTGTGTTGGTGGTCAATGTGGAAATGATCCCCTGATAAAAAAAAAAAAAAAGATATAATGTGAGATAGCAAAGAAAACACAGTAAAGTCTAAAGTAAATCAATATCAGGATATTTCAACGTAAGGAGCTTTATTTGCCCAAATGCCCAAATTAAATAAATTACACTGTTTAAGAAACAATCTTGGATAACCTGGATAATTCATTTGTACAAAGTTGAATAAAGGTCTGGTTTGTCTGCCCTCAGGAAAGATGTCATTACAGAGGCTGATGCAGAAGAGTAGAGCTACAAACATATGATGTTCTTAAAGAATATGATGCATTACTTTACTATTCAACAGTATATGCAGATGAAACATAGTTAAAACAAACTTAGTCTTAATCATCTACAGCAGTTAAATGCAACATGCATATTAATGCAGCAGCAGACTGATGCAGTAATCTAAAAACATCACAGTAAAATCCTGATAGGGGTCAGTTTACAGTACAATTCATTTATACTTTAAGCCCCAAAGGCTTAAACAACAACTGTTGACCAAAACTATCTTCTGTTCCATAATGTTTAATAACCTTTTAACCACAAATCCTATAAATGCATGTTAATAATTCAAGTACGGTGCAGTTGCTCAGTTTTTCAGTGGCATCAAATCAGACCCATTTGGACCCTCAGAAGCTTTGTAGTGAATGTGGAAACACTATTATCATCTGCAACACTGATTAACCCCATGTAATTTTACAAATGAAAGTGGTTACAGATGCTGTTTTTTATGTTCACATGATATATTTTAATGAAAAAGTCTTTCTCTTAAGTTTTCTCTGTTTAGATAGAAAAAACTTACAATGTATCCTGACCTTTTATGAACATCTACATGATCAGTAAATTAAAGATAGGAATGTATTTGACTTTCATTGAATATACATATTTACACACACACACACACACTTATACAATAGAATAAATCTTCCACTAGAAAGAAGCTGTAAAGTGAATGTATTGTAATGTGCAGTTTTGAAGAAGATCTAGCTCTGAAAGAAACATTCCTTTAGAATAAAATGCATTATTTTATTAATCAGCACGACACTGTATCTTAGAAACTAAAGCAGACCAACATAAAAACAAGTTAATATTAGGCTACTTTACTTTGCGACTCAAACTTTGTGACGTTTCACTATTTTATTTTGGAGCATCCTGGGGTGTAACATCTACACGTGATGCTTTTCTAAATAAATGCTTAAACACACATTTTTATTAATATTGTTTTTTTACAGTGTGGTAATTTATTTTAATGGGGTGAATCATTATTCCACAACTTCATTAAAACACAGTATTTTTTTTTTTTTTTGAGATTTTACTGTATAAGACAAGGAAAAATCAGTGATGTCACCTGAGCTGAAACATCCCTCAGGCTGGTTTCTCCTTTTCCGGATGGATGAAGCATCGCTGAGGAGTTAACGATCAGGTCCAGCCGACCAAAGGTGCCTTTCACCCGGTCAGCGGCTCCGCGGACGTCCTCCTCCCGGTTCACGTCCAGCTGGAGGACCGTCAGCCTCCCCGCGTGTTGTCCGGCCAAGCACCGCAGCTCAGCCGCTCCGTCCGGGTTCCGACATGTCGCGACGACGGCAGCAGGAGTGTGGTTTTTCAGAATATGTTTGCAGAACTCCAGCCCCAGTCCTCTGCTGGCCCCTTGAATGAGTGCAACGGGAGCAGCCATGACAGTGAAGTGACATAAGACCGAGGAGCTGAATGGAGTGTGTAAATATGTTGCGTTCAAGAAACAGTGAAAACATACAATTTTACTGAACTTACGAAACAACAAGCAAGGAAAGCTAATATAAATGGTCATTTAAAGATAATGATTTATGAAGACTATTTAATCTTTTTATTAAATTTCATCGACTCTCTTTTTCACAGTAACAGTTTCTATTTGTCCATTAGTAATAAAGAGAAATCTACGAGCGGTCTAAAAGGCAGCACGTTTCACAACAAGCAAAGTCCGCCCCCTGTAGGTCACTACGAAAACACTTACACAACAATGCATTCACATGTTGAAAGGACTTTGGACTTTTAATCTTCAGATTTTAGGTATCTTAACTTCTTTATAAGTAAATAGAAAATAGTTTATTATCAAAATATTTTTTCAGAAACAATAGAACAATACAAAATATTCCCCATACATTGTCATGTTTTGGATTTTTTTGTTTGTTTGTTAATTTAATAAAATGCACACAATAATCACTGGAAAACAATTTAAAACATTTTTTTCAGGTAGTGTTCAGAAACTGCGTTACAAAAATTAAATGAAAATTATCTGTAACTTATAGGCTTTTTACAAATTATTCAGCTTGCTCTTGTCTGTCTTCCATGACATTTTTCTGTTCCATGTCTCAGCCTGTGCATGTGCTGGTGGGTAGGCACACCTGCCCTAAACCTATTCGAATGTCTCATATTTTGTTGATGTGTTGCTTTAACTAGATACTCCAGTAGATGGCGGTGTAATACCATCAATAAACGGCAGAGCCAAGTCTCAGTGATGCAGAAGAAGACAGAGGAAGGCGGTTGCTTAGCGACCAGCGGCGCCCTAACTAGCTCTATGAAGTGCTAGCACATGGATTATGCTTCATGAGCGTATTATTAATGGCTCCAAAAAGAAAAAGCCCTTTACAACTTGTCCAGAAAGAGATAGAAGACGTTAAAAAGAAGGTTTGTTGTTTATACTGCTTTGACGGTGCTGAAAACGGAATGTCAAGTTAGTAATGCTAAAACCTAGCTAAGCTAACCGACCAGTAACCGGTCATTCATTCATTCAGGTTTTATTAAGAACGCAAAACTTGGTTCATTGGATATGATCATCCAAAAAAAGAGGGAATAATTGTCATCATATAGAGTCCGCATGATGTGTTAGCAACTTGTTATAATTGCACTATCAAGCTGTGGATTATGCTGACATGAAAGACCGCAACTGTTCGCAAATGTAACATTAAAGACTGCCCTATTTACAGTGATGTTTTTGATATCAGACTTAGGTCGACCAATCTACTTAGTTTAAAACATCATAATAGTCTGGTTTACAAGAGTTATTGGTTACCATAATGTGTCATATTAGCTTAGGTGTATGACTAAAAACGTAAATAGACTTGCATTTCTGTACCATATTTTCTATCAAAATGCTTCACAATGTGATGATATATTCAGTTACTGGCACACACAAGCACAGATACATTCTCACACCAGTAGCATTGCCTCTGGAGGCAATTAGGATTCCGTTTTTTTTGCCCAAGGACACAGATATGTGGATAGAAGCCACCAACCTTCCAGTTTATTAATGATGCTACCTGTTTGTGCTACATTGTGTGTATATTGTTATATTCAGATTTATGGGCTTTGCAGTTGAGTTTTGACTGTATTTCATGTTTCCACTTGCCACTGTTCATTTAACCTAGGTTGACAGCCTGGTGAAAGATGTGCAGACTCAACGTGGATCCACTGTGGAGTTGTTACAGAGGTAAACAGCTCTCACAGAGTTATTGCTCTATTTCTCAAACTCCTCTAGCTCATTTTTGTTCTGCTGTGCCTCCAGGGTTTTTCCCCTTCACTGTGTTACACTTTAAATTTTAACTTTGTTTTTATGAAAGTTGATTGTAGTTTCTTTTTGTCCAATTTCAAACAGATGTCAAGAGCTCCAGATCTCAGCAGAAAAGACTCTAAAAACACTTCACAAACTGACTAAGGTACTATTAAAAACTGAATTGCCTCTAATGAAATTTTTGTTCTGTTGAAGTGATTGAAGCATCATTCAGTATTGTCTCATGACCAACATTTAAAGTGTTCAGTGTGTAATAGTTTGTGAATAATTATCTTAAATATTTTGTTTTGAATGTTCCAAAAAGAGCTGTGTCATTTTAGCGTGCATTTGACAACATCTTAAAAAAAGGTGAATTTTTAATCTAACATCACTGCCATGATTTATAGATTGAAAACCATTTGATAGCTTTTCAGTCCTTTTTTGACTTGTGTCAGTATAAGCTTGACTGGAGATCACTCTATGTATTTTTAGGATGGGTTATTCGGTGTATGTGCAGAGAGAGTTATAAGTATCATTTAAATAAAAAAAAAACACATCAAATATATTTTGTAATATTTAAATAAATTTTATCCATAGCATGGTCAACAGTAAAAAGCTGACAATGTCTACTATTGCCTGTAAAAAAAAAAAAAAAAAAAAAAGTGTGTATTATGTGAAATTTTGCTTTGTTAATGTTGATCCTTGCACTGGATGAACAAAAACCTGCATTTTTTCTGTTTGTTTGGTGGCTGCTGTTAGGCTGATGAGTTAGCTCCGGTGGGGAACTATGATCAGCGGAAACAGGAGGAGGAAAGAAAACTGCAAAATATAATGGAGCGTCTGAGTACCCTCTTTCAGAAGCTTTCACCACCAGGACCCAGCACTGCATCAGGGTCTGCATCTTAATTGTATACCACATTGCATCAACAAAAGCTTAAAGACAGCTGTTCAAAACCCTATGAAATCTAATTTTATCTAATCTATGTTCAATAGTTTCATTTAGTTTGATATTAAATTCAGATTTTTGCTTATACCTCATTTTGTGTTCAGTGGTGCATCCAAGGACAATACTGAGGAGGAAGAAGAGGATGGTGATGAAGATGATGATGACGACAGTGATAACGATGATGATGATAGTGGTGACGTTGATAATAGTGTTGATGAGGAGAAAGCTGTGAAACCACCGTCTCAGTCAGACCTTCGTATTTATACTGTCCTCAGTGATTTCAAAGGAGACCAGGAGGGCGATCTGTCTGTGCAGGTGAAGTGCTGTCCTCATACGGGCATTATTCAGAATAACACTGAAGCTGAGTGATTTTGTGTGGGGGTGGGGGTGGGGGTTCTGCTCTATTTTGACAGCTATTATAAAGACAACATGAAATACTTTAGACAGGGTATATAGTAAAGGCCTTGGGCTTAAATTTACAATATTTGTGCAAACTTAACTTTTTTAATAATCAGTTTCTCATTCAGCCCTGAATGAATGAATGAACTAATTGTTTATTTTGGTTTGTACAATAATCATTGCCCTTAGTATAATTATTGTAATAAACATAAAACTGAAAAAGGGGAATAGGCTAGAAGCAAAAGCTTATTTTTTGCCTAAATGACTGCTTTTCACTTGATACGCTGCTTACATTAAATTAAATTCATACAGCCTTGAGCATTCTCATTTTCACAGAAGACTCAACAATATGTATATATACCATTTCAAATTAATATTCCTGAATGATTTTACACTTAAGGCATTTTTAAAACTTTGTCAAAGAAGTGAACATCTTAAATTCATCATTAAGTCCTTTCCATATTTTCACACCCACAACCAAATAGATCTAGACTTCACATTTGTCCTCACAAAATCTTTCAATATTTTCTATGAATAAATTATGTCAAGCTGACACATAAATGACATTTGGTTGTTCTTACAGCGGG
>JAPSES010000097.1:2940961-2955113 GCA_029822895.1 Maxillicosta whitleyi | reverse complement strand
AGGTTAACCTTTCAATGACAAATAAACCCATTTAGGTCGAATTTCACGGCTTGGGGTGCTGCGTACATATACTGCTTTCTGTGACCCACCACATTGTAAAAAGAGCTACTCAAAGTGGTTTTTAGTGGAAGGTGCTCTTTAAAGAAGTAAGGAAGCTAAATAACTTTAACTATAACTACATTTTAATACATGCTCGTATAGGCCAGTATCAGTATCTGCCAGTATCAGTATCAGATCAGAAGTGTAAAAAAATATCAGTATCGGATCAGAAGTGTAAAAACCTGGATCGGGACATCCCTAATCCAGACTGGGTTTTTTCAAAAGTGGTTTTATAGCTGCGTATTTAAAGGTGCCCTATTATGCCTTCATATACTCCAGTTAGAATGTTCATGAAGTTCCCTGCTCAAAATTATCTAAAAAAAAAAAAGTTTCTCCAGCTTTGTTTTCCTGTTAGCGCCAGTCATTTTTACAGCACGCCGTTTTGTCCGACGTTCGAAAGGACCGTGAAGTGGTCTGTCTGACCACACCCCCCCAAGTCAGCAGCCAAAGGCTACCACTATTGCTGCTCGCAGAACCGTGTTTGATCCTGAATCAGACTCAGACGCAGAGCAAGAGGAACGACCCAGATGGGCTGTGTACAGCCAACACCACAACACCTTTTACACATGCTTGGATAAACTAAATGTACAACGAATTTTTCTTCTTTTGAGTTTTAGCTGCTAGCTGCTATGGCGCGCGGTTGGACAATCACAACGTCATTTGTGGGCGGAGTTAGCCGTCCCTGGATAGAAGTACACACTCCCTTATTAGATTTCTCCCCCATATTACGTCATATGGGGAGCGAAATCAAAACGGCTCAACCTGAGCTTCTGACAAATTCATTGTAGTAATTCACAGAAACTAGCGGGTCATTTTTTTCCAGACTTGGAGTGTTTATCAGACTAGACGAGACCCAAACAGGAGTAACATTAACTCAAAAAATGAGTTTTGCACAATATGGTCCCTTTAAGAAATGTTAAAAATAAAAAAGTGCATTCACTTACTTATTCAAGCATCAACACACTGAGGTGTTTGTCACACATATCTGATGTAGTCTGTGTCATACCTGAGTTTCACCATGATTTGAATAGAAACTTGAGATGATTCTAGCTGTAGAACACCGGAGAATCTGCTCCACTTCCGTACAAACATCACTGTCAATAGTGATCTCAAGAGAACACACTGGTTTATTGCTTCCAGCAGAAATAACTCTCCCTGAATGTAAGTGAGAAATGTACAGAAGATAGGACAATGACAAGCAAGACTACAGTCTTAAGGTGTTTTCAGACTGGGTACTGTACCTGGATATGATACAGATGTTGTGTCCATGAGCACGCACCACTGCCCATGCCCGAAAACAAGTGGGTGTTACAGGTTCTAAAAAGTAGAATGCAGAAGTGACTTACAGAGCTGCCAACTTTTCAAAAAGTGTGGAACTTGGAGTGAGATTCTGTAGGACTTGACAATTAACAAGCCCCCCCGATACGTCCCGATGTGTCTGTAAAGAGGAGGATAAAAGCCTGCGTCTTTAACTTCTAATTTATTAAAGTTCGGCGGAGTTTGTTCAGTTTTTGGATGCGGAGATGGATAAAAATAAAGAGTTTTCGAGAAAAGAGTAAAAACTTCATACTTTATCGAGTTTACAGTGACAAACCCTTACATCATCAATGGAGCAGCTGATCTGTTCGCAATACTTTTCTATCTGTTAACCTGTTTGAGGCAAAGCGATGAAGAGTGACCTTCGTACTCCTCACTATATCACAGTGGTTCGGATGATAAGGCGAGCTCGTGCTACAGGGATTCAACACATCAGGAATACCATCTGTGGTCTCGTGGTGATTAGGTCACTCATGTTGTCAGGTACAGATTGCTTTTACACAGCATTATTCTGTACTGGAATCCATGCAGTCTGTACCCAGGACTGTCTTATGAGCTGGACTCGGGTACGGTACTCACACATAGAATGCTTGCAATCATATTGATAAAACTAAGTGGACTTTGGGGTCCAGCAGACTCAGACTCGGATACCCAACCTGAAAACGGCCTCAGGCAGCTGACAAATGGTCAGACATGGACATATTCAAAGGTTCTGTGGGAGGGGTCTGGATGGATTCAGAGACCTTTCATCCCAGAATCACTATTGTAAAGCTTAATATAAAAAATTGTGTTTATCTGGTTGACATTTTTCTGAAGCAACATATACATATTTCTGTATATGTATATTTTTACGTAAATATCTTTCTTTTCTTTCTTGACAAAATAAAATTGATGTTGGAGTTAGACTCGGCCGTATCCCACATTAGTATCCACTTAAATATGTTCAGACTCAGTATATATTACTCAGAGTGGCTCATGGACAAAAGTGCGAACTCACTGAATATTGAGATGCAGATAAAAAAGTAACTACTATTTTATACAGAAATATTGCTGCACTGCATCTGAGAGCACTGCAGTTACTGAGTAAGCAGGATGATCTCGCTGCATATATTTGTGTTACTTATTTACATGTTCATATTCACTGAAGGGGAGACACCTGGCTAAGTCAAACTAAATTTGTTTTTTCTGTTGCTTGTGCTTTTTGGACATTTATTATTTGGAAAAATAATTTCACTAAGTATGATGCTATTTTTCATCTTGATTTTAATAATTGCTTAGTAACTAGAACACTCATTGAGGAGCCTTGGGGACTGGAATGAAAATTTGTCTAATGTTAATAACTAATTAAACATTCAATTAAATCACATTGTGTGAAAGCAAATAAAACAAGTGAAACAAACACTGTTTTGGTGAGAATTGGAGGGTTTGGTACAAGTCATCCCACAGTGGTACTAGTCATTATCCATGAATAATTGCCTTTGTTGGATTTATTATCCCATCATGTTTGAGAAGGAGGGCAGGAGTTGTACAGTCAGAGGAACACATTTTAAGGCGTGAGTGTGTGGGAGCCATTAGCCATAGAGCCATGTTATTATGTGCCTGTCACCTCAATGATAAGTGGAGCTATTGTGGGAAGCACTGCAGAGTATATGTAGCATTTATATGGAATTATTACAGTAAAGACTGAACATCAGCTTTTTCAGTGTATTGTTAAAACACCTTTTCATTGTTATCTTCAACTCATTGTCTATATCAAGCAAATCCTTTCTTTTGAAGAGTTAGTCATTTACTGTATATCTTCAGTTCCAATATGTCATCAAAAGTCCCTTACATCACCGTTTCCCTTTTTTTCTTGCCTTTTAAAAAAACAACAACAAAAATGTCACCAAACGTATATTGTTGCATGGGCAACATTGTTGCGGGAGTTTGGAAGAAGAAAACTGAGAGGGGTGCATCAGCAACCTCTCAGACAAACCCCCAACAGTTCACTTTCACTTTTATTTTGCAAAGGCAAACAGGACTCTCTTGTAGAGTGGATCATTGGTGCAGTTGTATCTGAATCACACTGCTCACTTACACTATACCAGTCAGGTGAAACTGGACAATCTTCCACAGCACCCTTGTTGGAAATACTGCCTTAGATGACTTTAACATTTAGAACCTCTTCACACAATAATAAAATGGAAAATAGAGTTAAAACAACAACGACAAAAAAAAAACGGTCTGTAGCAGAGTCCTGCACTGGATCAGGTACCTGCGGTATATTTAATGATGATGATCATCTAATTTCACCGTGGTTGATCCACAGCTGTGTTTTTTTTTTTTTTTTTTTTTTTTTTCATGAAGTGAGCCTCACTTCTGTTTACATGAGGCCACAGACGTTATTGAGCGGCACATATTAGAGATTTATTAATGGCATGGGTTTTAGCCAAAAATAAAGTCCTTAAAAGTGAATTACTGTGTAGACAATGTGCTTAACCATAGGTCTAATGCAGGTTTAATGTACGTGGGAGCAGATTGGACATGAAAATAAATCTGTGTCAGGTGCGGTACTGAAATGGGTTTAGAAAAGTGGACCCATGCAGGACTCTGGCCTGCAGGTGCATTCAAGTGCATATTTGTCATGGCAAGTAAATTTGCAGTACCAGTGTAATGGATAGGGGAGAATGGAGGGGCCAAATGCTACGCACTTCTTCAGGTTCAGATTAGCAGACCTTATTTAACTCAAAAGGGCCCAATGTGACATTTGTGGCAGTTTCTAAATTAAATTGTCTCTATATTTAACTGTACTTAAGTGGTTTATCATTATTTCTTGTAATATTATCTTCTGTATTTTGTGTTTTTTATCAGTGAAAATACAGCATTTTCCAACATTTAAATCAATGATCATGTAGATGTTCATAAAACATGTTGAGGATTATTATATCAGAAAGAAAGAAAACTGAAGAAAAAGTGATTTTTTTCCACAAAATCTATCATTAACTGAACATAAGCCAGACGTTTCCATCTGCTGTCATTGATCCAACTCCATGGGTTTTACTGATGAAACAGTGTTTGAAAATGATCATGAAAAGATGACAAACTGTATTTTACACCAATTATTTAGATGTATTATTAGATCAACAGGGATTAGACAGTTTCAATCAGTAGATGATTTTGGTCCATGGAGGATATTTGGGTCTTTATGGGTTACAAACAGTTCTTTTTCAAACAGGCAGACAACAGCAGGGAAAATAATGAAACTCTTTGACTACTTGCTGAGTGCACAGTACAGACTCAAACCCAGTGTTCAAATGTGACCAGCACCAGCAGTGCCACTCAGCCAAACGAGCAGGTCAGAACATAAAGTCTGTGGCTCACCCTCTAACAGCGACTGGGGAATGATGATGGGACAGCAATCATCATGTTGTCACAACCAGACAGCAACGGACAATCCAAAAACACTGAGCTCATAGTCATAAAAAAAACAGGTTGGGTTACCAGAGCTGAAGTGAGAAATAGTCGAAAACAGGCAGGGTCAAAAACAGGACCTCAGAAACAAGAAAAACACTGGAGAGTCAGGTAGAATACAAAGACAATCTGGAAATGGGAGGAAGAATCTGCCCTGCTCATCCAGACCAGCTGACAAACAGACCCTTTTGACCCATCCATTTAAATAATCTGTACAGCACAAAAGAACAGTTCAACCTCTACAAATGACAAAAAAATAAATAAATAAATAAATATACCTAATGTCTTAACTGAAGCTTAATACAACAGTAAATAAAAGTAGAAACTGACACGAGTATAAATATTTTATGAAAAAAAATCTATGTTTTGACCTCTTGTAGATGAATAAGTCATACAATCAGTCATGTTTAGAAACACTTTCCAAAGTACACTTTTTAAGGAATAGAACAAGAGTAAACTTGTAAGTGTTAATATGAATCCTTGTTTCTCCTTCTTGCTAGTCGCCTCCTGCTTTTTTGTTTTGTCTTGTTTCGTTGACACATTCAGCAATGTGACTCTGGTGGCTAGTGTTGTCACCAGATTGAATGTTTTTCCACTAAATATTACGATGTGTTTAGCCTGGTTTTCACCTGGAACACTAAAGAAATGTGGCACCTATTGCATAAAGTTAAATAGATATAGATATTATAGTTCTATAATGTTATGTTATTTGTGCAATGAAGATTAGCGTTAGCATCAGTGTTGACTTCACTGCTAGTGGAAAAAAAAAACAGTGTGTAGCACGTCACTAACATTTCTTAGAGTGTTCACAGTTTGTTTATTTTCATCTGTCAAAAATCCTACAAAAGTTGAAAAAACTAATTATAAAAAAATGCATTATATGGTAATTTGAAAAATTAATTCATTTATTCCATTACTCAGTGCCAAAAAGTTCAGTCTAAATGATTTTTGACACTTGTTTTTAGTATGTTTTAATTAATCAACACTTCTTAATTTTCAGTAAAATATGGCCAAGCTTAAATAACAGCCTGTCTGTTTCTGGAGGTTTACTGTGCAGCTCCATGATTAAAGATTCTGATTCTGAGTGGTGTGAAAATGTTACAGCAAAATGTCAATGTCTGTACTGATTATGCCTTGGTTATATAAATGCCATCTACAGCATTTCACTGAGTCATACTGAAATGTTTGAGAGGTTTTTAATCTAGATGTACAGTGTACGATAACTCAGAAGAATGATAATCTACAAAGAACTTAAGATACATGCAACTTCTCTTACTAATAAGGGGAGTGATGTTTGGCATATAATAATTAATGAAAACCGAATCACCTGCTATGCTCCACTGGTGGCGAGCAGGCAACATGATAATTGAATAAGAGCAGGAAAAAGGGCATTCATAGTGAAAAATATCTACAGCCTCTGTGTGGAAGGGTCCGTTCCAGTATTTTTAGCTTAAAAATATTTCAGTTTGAGAAGTAAACAGATGCACAGGGTTCTCTATGCAGAATACAAACTACATATGAGTATTCCCAATGTTTTTTCCATCTCTTTTTTTCTCTTTTATTGTGTGCTTGAAATCCAACATTCAGACCTTCAGGCCATTTTACTCATCTCATGATACTGCAGATATGCAGCTGTGAGATATTCATTTTCCCTTTCCACATTATTGCCTCATAGTTTTGTTTGGGAGTGAAATGTGAAGGGAATGACACCAAGGAGTGAGCTCTGAGTGTCAACTTTTAAGAAGACTATTTCTCGGTTTTCTTGGCTCATTTCCTCCTCATGTGCCAAGTCTAGCCATCTTCTTTTTAACGGTACAGTATTTCTGCTTTATTACCATTATGCCTGCTCGTTAAAGCTATAAATTGAATGACATTGCATGCTGCACATTACACTACACTGCAGCTTATGATAAACCAGTGGTGTAATGAATCAAAAACAGCCATAAAACTATACCATAAAGAGAACCTCTGAATCAGCATGTAAAATGTGTTAACAGGCACAGATAGAAGGTGTGTTCTATGGGAGTGTATGTCTAGGTGTTGTTGTCTGCTGGAAATGAGTGTAGATTATTAAAACAAATTAGATCAGGGGAGTCAAACATGCGGCTTGTGGACCAAAACTGATCCTCCAAAGGGTTCATTTCAGTACGTGGGATGAATTTACAATTATATTACATTACTTTTCCATTATAATAACGTATAAATAATGAGAACTCTAAATTTCTCTTTGTTTTAGTGTAAAAACTAAACATAACGTGCTGCAATTTGAATACCCATCAGCCAAATAAGTGTCAGATTCTGTTGAAGGTTACTGCCCTATAAGCCGTATTTTCAATAGGCTTCTGCTCTATGATGCATCCATAGTATAAATTTGGCACAGATATTTCAATGTATTCTTCAGGTAATGTAATTACATCATTGAATGGACAGATAGTCGAAAGGGACAGACAGATGACAAACGATTCCAATGATATGAAAATGTTCGTATTTACAAACTAACCCTTCATAAAAAAAAAATGTGGGTCACCTAAACAAATATGAACAACGTGGAATTGAATACAGTTTCAACAATATTATGTCTGTTACTAAATGTTTAATGCCTTTGTAGATCCTCTATGATCTGTAAGTTAAAATGTACACGTGAAAATCAGAAACTTATTTCACTTATTTTCTTAAGAAATTTCAGCTTGCTCAGGGTTGTTCATGTTATTCACATTTTTAAATGATATTTTGTAGATGTAAACATCTTAAAATGTGATTTTACTCATTTCACTCGCATTATATTCCTTGTACAGACCATTTGCGATCATATTGATCTGTATGTGAGTTGAACTACAAAGAGTTTGACACCCCTGAATTAGCTCATTCAGCACTTCTGTTTCCATTAGTTAGTCAATATAATACAATTAAATAAACTCATCTTTACTCTGTTCTCTCTCGTTCACATGCATCCACAAACTCTGGCAAACAACCTCAAATTAAACTTATTAGGTTGATTTTTGTTCAGCACATGGATGTTAACCAGAAAGATAAAGGTTTTGGAAAGGACGAGCTGACTCCACTAAACAGTCATGCATGAATGATCAACTCAGCTGATCTGGGGTTTGGGTTCAGCCAGTGTGCTACAGTGGATTATCATCAAGTTAATTAGCATATGCATAATTAGCATAATGTGATTTTTCTACAGTGACTGATTGACATTGCAGTGACCCATGCATTATGTAAGACACTGCCAGACTTGCCGGGTGGGAAAAACTGAAAATTGGCAGCAGGACTTATTTTATGCTGTTAAATTTTAACAAATTAAAACATATTCCTGCACCACTTAACTAACTTTCTCTATTCGGCATAAAGATAATTACGCACAAATGAAGCCTTTTGTGCCCATTCAAACATAACTATGCCTGGCCTTCAACAATGCTTTGAGACAAAACTGAATTTTATTTTCCAAGCAAAAAAAGAAAGAAAAATGAGCTAATACAGAAAATGAAGTTAACAACTCTGGCATTTGAGTAGTTGACTCATGGATAAGCTGTGGAATTAGTTTGAATGTGGACGGAAACAAGAATTACCATTAAAAGGATGGAAAAGTTGACGAAAAGAAAAATGGGATATTTAATGAATGTAAATGCCATCAGCCTCATTCCAAGTCCTGGACTTGGATACATATATGTTAGCATACAGTTTTGGACATCTTGTCATTATCATGCTGTAATGAACAAGGTGTTAGAGCAGCAAAATCGCTTCAAGGGTTCCTCATATTTCCATCTGCCAACACTGAGGTGCAATCAGGTCAGTCAGGAAACGCATGTAAGAATGTAAGAAAGAAATAGAAAAGGAATGAGGTACACGGGAAAAATAACAAAAGAAAAGAAAAGACAAGCCCCATAGCAGCAATGCAGTTATTGTATAGGTATAAAAATAAAAATAAAAAGATACCACAGAAACTTGCTGAACATCCAGTCACAGAAACCATCATTATGCTTTGAATTCCTCTGAAAGAAAAATACTTGTCCAAAACTTTTCTTATTTTCCTTATTATTGCAGGAAATGTCATTGTGGGGTTCATTTTACACATAAATTGTGAAGCTCCCGCTCATTTCCATTATGATTGGGACTTAATGAGTTTGGAACTGATCTCCAGAGACGACAGACATCCTATACTGTTTTAACTGAAGCGAAACAAAACAATGGAGGTGGACGTCATTTACATTTTGTGTTTTCAAAAGTTACAAGAAGGAATGATGTGACATGAGGTTGAATGGAGATGAAACATTTAACCCTTAAAAGGGCACTCACTGAAACACAGAGACAATCTAAATGTCAACCTTAGTGTGTTATTGGGCATCATCATCTACGTTTTTTCTCCCCCCTCTTTCCATAAAACAAAAAAAGCAGCACTTGCTAAAAAGTAAACACATACTATAAAACAACTGTTATAAAGCCATAAACTGACAAAAATCACACATATTCATTATTTATTGCTTTAAAGTGTCTATAAAATGGCATGGGATTGGCCTCGTGTTTAATGTTTTCTGAAATGATCAAAAATAGTCATTTGCCTGATCAAGGGTTAATTTACTAAAAAGGAGTCTGTGTCTAAAAGTACTCAAGGAAAGAGCAGAATATTCAATATCTCCCATTTAGAACTCTGATGAGAGCCATTTCTGCTAATGTTCAGAGCATCAGGAAATGCATTTGGCTTGAATTGGAATATACAACTTCAACCCCATTCCACTTTTTCATTATATTTGACAGCAGGCACCATCTGGCATGGGTAGTTTTTAATACCACCTTTGGTAAAATTCCAAATGAGTAGGTGAGATACTTAAAAGTCATATGAAATCATGCAGATCACAGATCCCTCCCTCCATAATCATTATGTATGTGCATCATCATGTGTGAGACCAAGCCACTGCAGCAGAGATACCATATACTAGATCGATATACTATATTTATCTTTTGCACATACAGGTATGTTAACATGTAAATATATTCCCCAACACAGAGGTACACACACGTCAAAGGTGAAGAATAGCATTAAAAAATATTTCACAGTATATTTACTGTGATTTTGTGTTTATATTTATATCAATATTCCATGTTTGTGTTTGCCAGGTAAACATAATTTCCCAATTTCAGTGACCCAAATACAACTGTACCCTGGTGTTCAGAACCCTGGATACTCTACCTGGAGAACTCTAATAGTATTCAGAATATTTTTGCATGTTATCCTGGTTTTTGACAGTTGCAGGTTATTTTGCAGACACAAAACAACACAAATAAATAACACAAAACAAACATAGCATCAGCAAAGAAAGCAAGACAAATTTTAGATTTTCTACTAATGAACAAATGAAATATATTTGACATATTTAAGGGAAAAAGCATCAGGATGTTGATCTGTTCAAGTCAGTAGTAAAACAACCAACTGGGCATCATTACTATGTGGATTAGTATCAAAACCAGTGACTGACCTCCACCATGACGACCCCTCTGCCATCTGTCAGGGCTGTGTATCTCCGTCCACCTCTTTATCCAACATGGGGACAGTGTCAGCATAGCAGATGGAAGACATGTTTACCTGTCCACCTCATCTCCCATCACTGGCATTAAATGACTATGACAAATCCACAAAACAATGTTAGCATTTAAAAGTGCTAAGTCAGCTAACAAACCAAAGTGGACTTGTTTTCTACGGCTACTAGGACTTTGAAGTTAGGCATCAACTTCTACGAATGTCAGAAATGAAATTAACTCAGTGTTGTAAACATCAGAGGCACCTGATCAAACAGCACCAGTAATAACATGGATACAACTATTTATCCTGTATCATGTATTTGTTTATGTTTTCAGCTAAATGTCAGAAATAAGCCTAACAACTGCCATGTAAACACAGGAGAAATGCCATTATGACGACCAACCATGCAAAGATATGGATATTATACCTACAGTAATAATGTGTAATGTGAAGATGAGTTAATATAATTAGTTAAAATGTGACTAAAGAAAGCTGGGGTTTGATGCATTTCAGCCACTTAGACTAAATATAAAAGTTAACTTCACATTTCAGATGTAAGGTTTTACTGAGGCTATACATTTAGACGTTTAAGTGCGTTTATTGGATGGACTAAATGTAAATGTGTGTGTGGATGAGTGTGTCTGAGGCTGGTATCATTTAAAAAGTAGCAGGTGCTCTGCAGTGACACTCCATGTGCAAACACACACCAGCAGGTGCTTTGCCAAACCGCACATAGCTGACTGATGACTTTGTCTTTGAAAAACACTTTTTTTTCTCCAACATTTTCCTTTAAATTAGAATTGAAGCATCTGTCACTATGGCTGAGCTCATTTTTCTCTGCCTCTCTCTCTCTCTCTTTCTACTGGCTGTCACATGTTCATCTCACTCCATCTTTATCTTTTTCCTCTTTCTCCCTCCATGTCCTCTGCTGAAGGTTTCCTTTCTTTATCTCCTTCTTTTGCATCACCACTTCTGTTGTTTCCGTCCTTCATTCACGGCCCTGCATTTTCCATGTCCAACAATAGCGTTCTTCCCTCACATCCTCCATCTTATTTCAATCTTCATTTCAATCGTTCGTTCTTCTCACTTCTTCTTTCTCATCTCTCCTTAGTCCTCTCTTTTCCATCCCTCTCTTTCTGTTTCCTCTTTTTGAAGAAGTAAACAAGTCTATCTATCACCAACCTGGTTGCTTATGAATGCAGGGGATCTGGAGCTCAACATTTCTATTTTCAATTTCTCTCCTTGCATTTCCACAGCAATTTATCTACAGTCTTGACAGCTCAGTCACCAGACGCCAACAGACAACTGAAATACAGACCTGCTGTTTGCCTAATGACATCAATTCTATAATATGTCTAATCTACAAGGTAGACAGAGATGACTCAAAGCACCTCTATTTGTGCCAAACTGACAACTTGGACAGTATAGTTAAAGCAATCACCATAGAATAATGCACGAAGAAGAAAGGGAATGCAATAAAGTAGTGTCAGAGACCAGAAAAGACATGACATGTTCTTTCATCTGCGAGTCTTTATAGTTCGTAATTTAACTAATGGCTGCCAATCGCAGTGTGAAGCGTGGGCAGCCGACAGGTTTAATAAAAGCAACCAGTGTGTGATAGTCGTGTTGAAATCACTAAGAGGTTTACCTGAAAGTTTCTATCAACACAAGGAGAAACTGATGAAAAAAATCCAGCTGACCTCTATTCATATCAGGACAGCTCAGGCCTGAAAGAAAATAAAGAGTAAAATAATAATAATAATAATAATAATAATAATAATGATAATGAGAGGCAGAATGTTTATTTATTTAAAAAAAAAAAAAAAAAGCAGGGAAAAACATCAGGGGTGTATTTTTGGCCTCAGCATTGGGTGTTTTTTAATTTCTAAGATGTGAAAATGAATTATGAGCTCATGTAAACACTGGCAGTTTTATTTGCCATCACTGTATCCAGGGACTTAAACAAGCTGCTATTCTCTCAAAGATGTGGGAAAAGTATTCATCAGCTCTGCAAAATCATCCCATCATCCTAAATATGATGCTTTTTTTTTTTTTTTTTTTTTTAACCCTTTCATGCATAGTGGTCACTTTTGCTGTTTTAGTTTCATATCAGCGGACACATTTGATCACCACATACATTGCAAGTGATACCTTTACTGTAACTTTGCTGTTCTTAATAAACCTGATCTGCAGTAACATGTTTGAGTGTAAATCAATTGATTGTTATTATTACTAGACTGTAATTAACAACAAAACATTTTTTTGTACATTATCTCCATGAAGTGGGTAATGACTAGTATTAGAGTATGTTAAAATGTGACAAAATATCAGATTAGCAGCATTAACAATGTTTATTTTTTATTTTTTTATTAACATATCAGTAAATACATGTTTCTTTGCCTCATAAATTACATTTATAGTGTCCAGCTGAATGGACAGTTTTGTAACTCCATAAAAAATAAGTTCATAAAAAAAAAAAAAATTAATAGCATTGTTTTATTTAATGCCTAAAGAGGAATAGATACAGAAAAAAACATCTTGATTAAGGTTCTCATAATTCATGCATGAAAGGGTTAGTCACATATGTAATGCTCATTTTTGGGTACATACGTTTGTTTTAGAATAGATTTAGATACAGATTCTGTTCACCCATACAGGGAGGTTCAACCTAAAGCCACCTATTTTCCACCTAAAATGTTCAAAGGAGAATGATACAGTTTGATTCTATTCAGTTCATTTCCATATCTTTATTGTTAGTGAACATTCATCCATTTTCTGAAATGAAAAAAATGGCAGTCCCATTAATGCACAACCCCACTAATATTACATTGTAGTCCATCTTTTCACAGAGTTTACTGTTTTATTGCCACAGGGTAGAAACTGTTTTTTTTTTTTTTTTTAGTTTATCTGTGTCTTAATGGTCCTGAACCGACTGCTCAAGGGCACTGGTTCTAATACAGAATGTCAGGGGTGGGATGGATCTTTTTTTAGGCTTAGAGTGTCTTGAACCCTCATGTGGAGTTTCACCTACAACCTTTTTCTGTGTAAAAAATTCCAAGTCAAACCATCATGGGGGAGTTCTACCCAGAACCCTTTTCCCCTTAAAGGTTCCGAGTAGGGAGGGAGTTCTAGGTGGAACTGAAAAGGTAGGTTCTAATATAATTGGCTGCTCAATGTGAGCACGGTGGGCATACACATTGAATTAACAACACCAAATAATGCAGAACCTTTATGAAAGAAAAGACAACACACAAGGTTTTTCCACAGAGCATTTCCATTGTGGGGGGAAGCATTACTTCTACTGGGGTGCACTGTCAGGGGAACTTTGATGACTTCATATTTACCTCCGCCAAGGAGTTTATGTTTTTGCCACTGTTTGTTTGTTTGTCTGTTTGACTGTTAGCAACATAACTCAAAAAGTTATGGACAGATTTTGATGAAATTCTCAGGATTTGTTGGCAATGGCACAAGAAAGGAATGATTAACTTTTGGGGATGATCTGGAAGAAAATCCTGGATTCTGGATCACTTTGAAATTTCCGTAAACATTGGGGTCAATGGGGCCAAAAATTTTGTTTCTCATTATCTCGATTAATTATTGACCAAACCTAATGAAATTTTCAGGAAATGTTCGCTCTGAGACAAGGAATAGATAATTAAATTTTGGAGGTGATCCGGATCACTGTCTGGATCCAGGAATTTTTTAAATGATTTTCTATTAGTTATCATTGGCGTTGCTGTGGTAATAATAACAAATGTCCACCAG
>JAPSES010000097.1:2912416-2928217 GCA_029822895.1 Maxillicosta whitleyi | reverse complement strand
ATTAGGGGGAGGGGGGGTTGCACTTGGTGGAGGTCTGCGCTCTACTGAGTGCTAGTTATTGATATAATTATAATTATTACACTGTTACAATAGTCTGTTTTTTGAACATTTCTGGACACCTGATGTCACACTAAGAATCTGCTTGTATTGTAAACCCACTGAAATGTGTAAAGAACTAATATAAGAGGCATGCTCTTTACCCATCAGCCTGTGAGAAAAATGACATCCTTAAGTGAAAACAACCAAATCCCAAAGCACACTGAATTATTGATTGCTTAGAAATGCCACACAAAGCCTTATGTGACCACACATGTGGGCCAGAGAAGGCAAGTAGTTTCTAGATTACATTATCCAGGAGCCAAATATTTGGTTATGACTTTACTGAAATGACATTTAATTAAATAGATGTGTAATTTCATTTGAAATTGATTCTTGAAATATGTGAGTAAGAGGCTTTGAACACACAGCTGTGCTCACCAAGTACAAGAGGACATAGGATAAGAACAGAGCTGAACATCTGTTGGAGTAGAGTTTCATATTTACATCCACTACTTAATTTGTTAACTATTTATACATTAAGGATGTTTGTGTAATGGGTGACTCTGTCGAAATGGAGAAAAGGATAGTAAAAGGGTTATGGGGCATAGCCGGGTCGGTACGGCCCTCAGGTAATACATTACACAGTATGTAATGTCTTCAGTGGACATTTACACATTGATTACATCCCTAGAGGAAATAGAATCTGTGTTGTTCATTTGGCTTGAAATAGTGTCAGGACCCCAAGGCTTTTAACACTTGCTGCCTGTAATATGGGAGAAAATGTGATTTATATTGGTACCAGATTCACAGCTTCATCTGCAAAATGAGTTTTGTGTTATGAAAAATAGTGGCAATAGTGAAGAAAAGCAGCACTAGATCTAACTATTGATATTTAGGAAACTCTGTTGTCCCCACATGTACGAAGATTTACAGATAATTATTGGGAAATGAAAGCTGGCGTGCACAAATGTAAAAGTAGCTTATTTGAGGAATGTTCTCAGCAGATCTTTGTTTTAGTTTTTGGCTCTTGTAATTGATCCCTGATAAACACAATTATTGCAAGCATATGGATGAGGTCACGCCACCATTATTGTGTTTCTGTTCTGCTCTCATCATTTCCAACGCTGTGTGTGAGGAGTTTTTTAATGTTTGAAATTGAGAGGAAACTGTTTCAATTATTGCCACTAATTGCATGTAAATGCAGCGTAGACAAATGAACAACAAACAAGGAAACACACCGTACTGCGACAGCACATATTAGGAAAATCTGTAATGTGCAGTAATATCATTTGATGTTAAACAGATTCACAACCTCTGATGCAACACATGGAAACATATGCATCTGTGATGAACAAACTAGTGCCTTAAATAATACTAGTCTACAGTTAATTGTTTTGTTTTAGAAATTATTTTCTTCAGAGGTTAAATGAATTGGATGAATTGGAAAACAACTGACAAAAGTGCCGGTTAGCTGATATTTTCCAACTTATATTATAGTGTCATTCTTCAGAATTGTTTATATACGATAGATTTATAATCTTCCACCAGATAGAACCTGGAAAGTGAATGTATTGAAATTGCCAAAAACCAAAAGGTTCTAATTCAGCCCATTATAAAGTATACATTTATTTAGAATCAATATCAGCTGTACTTCCCAAGTTTGTACACACAAACAAGAAATTTGACTCCAGTTTAACTTTGCTCTTTCTGTACAAAAATAGCAAAATAAAAGATTAGGTACTAAAAATGAGGTAAAAACCACAATAATAAAATATAAATGTAAACATAAACATCCATAAATAAATCAAATCACAGAATTTACAGTGTGTGTGCAAAGTGACAGGGTTTTTGAGGGTTATTGAGGTAGATAGTAGTTAAGCAAATCCTTCAAAATAAAAGCAGTGCCGTTGTATTGCATCTATTACAATGATATATATAGACTTTTAATTTGCCAGGGACCTCATGGGGGCCAGTCAGGCTAAACCATCAGGCTGCATATGGTCCACTGGCAATGCCAAGGTCTGAGGTAAATGAAAAAAAAAAAAAAGATTTTAAAAATTAATAAAAAAAATTGAACTTTGACCTACTTTTCCCAAAATGTAATCAAACCTCTTCCAGGTCACTGACAATCTATAAACCCATTTTGGTATAAATTCAACCAGTAATTTTACTGCTAGAGTGACAAACAAACAAACAAATTGGACCAAAAACAATACCCCTTGCCCCCCCTTTGGGGGTAAAAATGCAGATTTCCCTGTTGAAGTGGAAACAAACACAAGATAAATATGAGTAAAGTAACATTGGTATCAGTGTTGGTGAAAAATCCAGTCACATATTTATAACACAGCTCTACTGCTTTACCACTGTCCTACTTACATTCACTATGACTTCAAACAAAGATTGCAGTTTTGAACTCGGCAAACGTTATGTGTCATTCAACTTTGCCTGCTAATGCACACCATATCACACTACATCAAATACACGAGTGTCTTTCATTCTGTGTTCCTGGTAGGTTTAAATCCACAGAGCATACAAGGGTCCACATAATGAAAATGTGTTGGTTTGCTCCACCGTTGTGTGTGCGACAGCATTAGATGTGTACTGTATTTTCTTTATCCCTTAAACCACAGGGGAGGATGTGTGTGAATGTGTGTGTGTTAGTGGTAAAAACAGGAATTCACCCACTGAGAGCACCTATTCTGTATGTATCTACACTAATACACATAATCAGAACACCCACATGTAACAGTGGATTTAATTACGTAAAAAAAAAAAAAAATACAAGTTCTCTTTGTGTCTATTTCTGGAACAAGTCTGACATGTTCCAATTGTGTCCAGTAATTTGCTAATTTGTGCATATTTATTTATTCCTTTTGTCACTCCTCATATGGTGAGCTGGTTTCTTAAATATCCAATGTACAAATGTGCCTTTGATGACGGGAGTTAGATATGAGTACAGTTATATGGAACAGTAGATATGAGTACAGTTATATTAGATATGGAAGCAACAAGAAAGTACTGGGTGATGTGGGTTTCAGAAGCAGTTACATGGAAATGCATCTAAGATTTCATGGACATTTGAACATGTTCCCACTAAACTGCTAAGAAAACAACTTACCTAAAGCATGTGCTTTTATTTTTTCTGGTAGTCATACTTTCTCATGCCTCAAAGTGAACTGGGCTGTTTATTTTTCCAGTTTTTTGGAAAGTTGCTTTTTGATCAACTCCTTTACTCATAAGTCTGGACGGCTTGGGAAAGGTCAAGACTTTGACTTGTCTTTAACTTTGATTGGGTATCATGCTAATTTCTGTGAGTCTCTGTAAGAAAGTCCAGTGTATTAAAAGCTGCTTATATACTTGCTGTAACATCAAGCAAAACTGTCCAACTCTTGATAATTAGATTCAATCTTGTGAAGTGCTATGAGAAAATGTCTTACTATCTTATCTTGTAATGAATCAGAGAAAATACTTAATTACATTCTCCTCTTTTGTCTTCAAAGGTTCAACATCAATATTGTCCCGGTCTGAAAGTCACCATGGGCCGCTGGGCTCAGTCCTCCCATCTGTCCCCTGCTTTGAGGCTAGCAGTTGTCACCGTGATTCTCCTCCTCAAGCTTCATCCTTCTCTGGCTGGTGCCCCCCCTGAGCCAAGCTCAGACGGCTCAGTTTCAGCTGTTTCCACCAATATCACCGAATGTAGCAAGGCTGAGGAGTGCTCAAAGGGGGTGATCCTTCCTATATGGGAACCTCAAAATCCATCATTTGGTGACAAGGTTGCCCGGGCAACGGTTTACTTTGTGGCTCTAGTCTACATGTTCTTGGGGGTGTCAATCATCGCCGACCGTTTTATGGCATCAATAGAAGTCATAACATCACAGGAAAAGGAGATCACCATTAAGAAACCCAATGGAGAAACCACCACCACCACTGTCCGGATTTGGAATGAGACCGTCTCTAATCTCACGCTCATGGCTCTAGGCTCCTCAGCTCCTGAGATCCTGCTGTCTGTCATTGAGATTGTGGGTCACGGGTTCCACGCCGGCACGCTGGGGCCCTCCACCATCGTGGGTTCGGCAGCATTCAACATGTTCGTCATCATCGGTCTTTGCGTGTATGTCGTGCCTGATGGCGAGACGAGGAAAGTCAAGCACCTCCGAGTCTTCTTCGTCACCGCCACCTGGAGTATCTTCGCCTACATTTGGCTCTACCTGATCCTGTCTGTGATCTCGCCTGGTGTTGTGCAAGTGTGGGAGGGGCTTCTCACATTCTTTTTCTTTCCCATCTGTGTGGTGTTTGCCTGGGTGGCCGACCGCCGTCTGCTGTTCTATAAGTATGTCTACAAACGCTACCGGACCGGCAAACAGCGTGGCATGATCATCGAGACTGAGGGGGATCGACCACTACCTTCCAAGGTATATTTAGATGAACTGGCACAACTACTCATACTACATACTTACTATTTCTACTAGGACTTATGAATGTGCAGGTCACCTCTTTTTTAAATCATCAGTGGTTAATGTTACTCGTTGTTGCTGTAGAGCAGGGGTGTCAAACTCATTTTAGCTCAGGTGCTACATTCAACTAAATTTGGTCTGAAGTGGGCCGGACCAGTGAAATGATAACGTAATGATTTATAAATAATGTCAACTCCAAACATTTCTCTATGCTTCAGAGCAGAAAAAAATGGAAAATTAAACAATGTAAATGTTTACATCTACAAACTGTCCTTTCAAACTACGTGAATAACATAAACAAACTCAAAAACACATGTAATTTTAACAATATTCTGCTTGAGTTTAGTCTTTTCCACATGTTCATTATAACTAACAGACATAGTGGATCTACAAATATACAAAACATTTAGTAACAGGAAGAATATTGTTAAAATTGCACTGAATTTTCTTAAGACATTTCAGGTTCTTTATATTCGTTCAGATTATTTACATCTTTTGTGAAATTATACATTTAGTGTCAGTACGTGAAAATATTTACATTTACAAAATTTGGAGTTATGAGCATTTATGAATTATTATTGTAGTATGTGACTGATGTGACCCACTTGAGAGTGAATTGGTCTGAATATGGAACCTGACGTAAAAATGACTGTTAATATCTATTTTTGCATTTCACACATTCATCCTAAGGGCCGGACCAGACCCTTTGGTGGGCCGGGCCGCATGTTTGACACCTGTGCTGTAGAGGAGCACAAGAGTGTTATTGAAAAATTTGGGAGCAAGCATAAGGACTTTACAGAAATACATTTACAGTATATATATATATATATATATATATATATATGTACAGAATTAAATCCTATATGGATAACTATTTCTGATGAAAACAGGAACCCAAAGGTGATGTTATATAATATTACATTAAGTGTTTAATTTATTCATCTTATCTATGTTTATGTAATGTTAATTCCATGATGATGACGACATCAGGGAGGCATTGTGTGGGGGCTTTTTTATTGTTGCCATCAAAGATATTAGGCTGTTACACTTTTTCTGGAACATGTCTCATTTTAATCAAATATTTTCAGAAGGATTTCACGAGTTCGAATTCTGTAATTAGCTGCTTCTAAAGAATCATTTAGATTAAAGCGCAATCTGCGACAAGAAATTAATTGAATAGTTCGCATATAGAAATGTGGAGACAAAAACCAAGCAGATAAGGCGATTGTTACAGTAAGTAATGTAATGTCTATTTGAAACATTCTCTATTAATGGAAGGGATTCTGCAGAGGTTCACTTGAAACTATATCAGTGCAAACAAACCTGGGGGTGTTAGTCAATGGAGAATTTTCATGCTAATTTAAAAAAAATACTCTGCATTTTTTCATTCTTCGATGAAGAAAAAATGATGTTCTTCAGAGAACACCACACGTCATATACAATGTGAAGCCATTTATTGCACACACAGTTTTCTAAATGGACCTCCATCATGATAACAGTTGAGGATGTCAGAGTCATTCAGCAGCATCGGTACTTATTAAATTTATGCGCCAATTGTTGTTCTCATATAAGGTGGACATTGAGATGGATGGAAAGATGCTGAACTCTCATGGTATTGACTTCCTGGACGGTCCGCTGGGTTTGGAGCTGGATGAGAAGGATCTGGATGAGGAGGAGACCAGGAGGGACATGGCCAAGATCTTGAAGGAGCTCAAACAGAAACATCCTGACAAAGAGGTCAGTGACAAGGCAGAGTGACCAAAATAGAATATAAATGTATTCTGCCAGTAGGATTGTTGGTACACGGTCTACTCACTACATTTACAGTTCACACAAAACTCAAATTCTGAGTTATTGGTTTCATAGTGTCTGTCCACTGTTAATTTTACAGTTTTACTTCACCCCTAAAGACCTAGAATTTTTTTTTTTCTTTTTTTTTTTTTTGAGGTAGTTTCCAAATTTATTTTCTTTATATTGAACTTAAGTAATTTATCACCATTTCTCTTGATATTATTATCTGTGTTATGAAAATTGAGGTAACTACATTTTAATCATTTTAATTTTATATAACAAGGAAATGTGCTGGTAACACTTTTTTTCGTTATTTTAGTAGCAGAGAAGGTGAGAAATCTGAAATCTTTTTTTTTTTTTTACTCTAAAAAGTGTTGTCTTTGAGGACATTGTTTTGAGATATTTTGGAAAACAACTCGGTTAAAAATGCAAAAAACAAAAAAAACATTTCACTTTCTGTGTCACTTCATTTAATTGTGAAATGTTTCAGCTGTTTCATGTTGTTTTTTCTGTATTTTTAATCTTTCAATGTTTTATATATTTTTTAAAGTAAAAGTACTACACAAATAAATCTGCTCGTAGTGGTTAGACAGGTAAAAAAGTCATTAAAGAACAAAACTGTGCAATTGAGCAATAGAATGGTTTCTTCCATTATGTCTGAGCCCTGATGCTTGTTGAAGAATTGTAATTTTCTAAATTGCCATCAGAGTGTTTGAATAAATTGAGAATAAGCTGTTGCGTGTTCTTTAGAAGAAACACAATGGATTGAATTTTCACTGATGTAGACGTTGCAGTATGACTCACTGTCACATCATTGTTTCTAATGCTGAATGCAGCAGCCTGACACATCACTGTTATAAATTTTTTACCTAGACGAGTTCAATATAACTTTGTCCAGACAGCACGTCATTGTTCTTTGGGAGACATTTTATTTTTGGTGCTTTAGTTGGAGCATGATGTCAAGACAAGTGCCACTTTCACTAGTCATCCTAGAGAACACTTTTTTGACATTTTTTTGCGTGTGTCTTCATGTTTTCCCTTACTAGGTGGAACAACTTATTGAACTTGCCAACTACCAGGTCCTGAGCCAGCAGCAGAAAAGCCGTGCTTTCTATCGATGCCAGGCCACCCGGCTGATGACAGGAGCTGGAAACATCTTGAAGAAACACGCGGCTGATCAGGCACGAAAGGCTGTCAGCATGCACGAGGTCCGTTCAGATGCTGGTGACAATGACCCAGTCTCCAAGATCTTTTTTGAGCCCGGTTCCTACCAGTGTCTAGAAAACTGTGGCACAGTTGCAGTGAATGTCATGAGACGAGGTGGAGACCTGGGTAAGACTGTGTCAGTGGAGTACCGGACGGAAGACGGCACCGCCAACGCAGGCTCAGACTACGAGTTCACAGAAGGCGTGGTTATGTTCAAACCTGGTGAGACCATGAAGGAGATCCGCGTGGGGATCATTGATGATGACATCTTCGAGGAGGACGAAAACTTCTTGATTCACCTTTCCAACGTCAAGGTGCTGTCGAATGAAGGGGAGGAGCCAGAGGAAGGTGAGTCAGCCAATCACGTGGACTCAGTGGCGTGTCTCGGCCTACCCTCCACAGCGACTGTCACCATCTTTGATGACGACCACGCCGGTATCTTTACGTTCGAGGAGCCAGTGTGCCATGTAAGTGAGAGCGTTGGCACCATGGAGGTGAAGGTGCTGAGAACATCTGGAGCTCGTGGTATCGTCATGCTGCCATACAAGACATTGGAGGGAACTGCACGAGGCGGTGGAGAAGACTTCGAAGATACTCATGGCATCCTGGAATTTCAGAACGACGAGATCTTGTGAGTAATTTTTTTATCACTCTTAAATGGAGTTAGAATTTCTTCATACAGATCAGCATCGTTATTAATGTGAGCATGTTTTCATAGTTGTTTTTGAGTGTAATTTCAGAATAATATTTGCTGAAAATGTGAGATGTTGCGTGTGTGTGTGAGCGTGAGTGTGGTGTGGTGGTCACGATGAGCAGGGAAGCTAACTGCTTGTTGTGAGAACTCAAAAAAAACCCAACAATCTTATCCACCCTCCTGTACTGTTTCAGCTGTCTTCTGTTTGCCTTTTTGACTAAATCATTCTCTTCTTTATCTTCATCAGTTTATTTGTTCATCTTTTGCATTCTGTTGTGCTGCTAAAGTCTTCTGTGAGTTTGATATACCTCATTTGTTGCTTGGCAGTTTAAGCTAAGTAGTTTTTTTCTTGGTTGGCTGCTAGCATGCAGTCGGTGGAAACTTTGGACATGGAAATGAAATGAGTGGGGTCGTGTTATGGATTGCACCACAGTTTTAATTAATTTGGCAACTTAAAAGCCAGATGCCCTTTTACATGGGTTATACTGTGAGTACATCCCCACAGTAACGACTCATGTAGCCAGTCAGAGAATGTTCCTGTTATCTTTTCTGTGTGACGCGAACTTTAAACTCCATTTAAGGATACCTACTGTGAAATTCCACAGCAAAAGTTCAACGCACTTCTTAGCCAAATCCAGAGGCCTTTATTATCTGATGGTGACTCATGGTGAGGGCAGTGATTTCTATTTGGCCACATATCAGTGGTGACTTTGGTTAATCTGATGTAGTTTCCATCCTCACGATGAACAGAAAAATGAAAGGCAAACCAGTATCAAGTCAGAACCACTAATAATAATAATAATAATAATAATAATAATAATAATAAAAATGATAGATAGATAGATAGATAGATAGATAGATAGATAGATAGCGTGCTGAAAGATTGTAAATTTATTTTTTTTAAATAATGAAGATTTATTTGTTTCATTGGCACAAAAAAGGGGGACAAATAACAAAAACATCTAAATAATCAACTGGAAAATAACTGTCATTGGCTGATGGTTAAATGGTCATTTTAAACATTGTTATTAGAATTTCACAATTGTTTCACCCAAACTCATGAGGAAAATATTATGATTAGAAAAGTAGATGACACGAAAACTATTAATGAGCTTTATAAGAGACAAAAAATATATTTAATAGGAATAAAGCATCAGTGGTAAAAGTATTTGTGCAAAAAAACATGAACATGGCACTGATGATTATTTTCTTTTGACATTTTGATCATCATCAAGGCAACTGATTATATGAGGCATTGACTCAAAGATTGACTCAGATGTTGTGATGCTGATACAAATTTGGTCTAAATGATGCCAAATTCAGTTAAATGCCAACGATTTAATGAGTTAATGTGTAAGGTATTATTGTAACTCATTATGAATATACTGCAAACAGGCTTTTATCTCTTAGATCCATCCATATTTAGATTTGTCAGTGTATCCAGTAAAAGAGAAATTACAGATTTTTAAGGCTTGAGGTTTTTATTCAGATGTAAATGATCAATTATTGAAGAGAAGTTTATGTTTTTGAAAATGATAATTTTTCATTTCAGATTCCTCAGTGCTGCAGTTCACAGAGGTGAAAGTTTTCATAGGATTTATTGTCCTTCCAGATACAATCAATATGCATTTTGTGTTGTTATTAAGTAGACCCAAGTGGATGCTTATATTGAAATACTGGCTTTGTGAAATAGCAGGGTCATTTCTTGTTACCAGACAACTGTTAGAAAGCTATTTTTATTCGCACACATGCAAAATGGAATCACACCCTCCTTGATATTCACACAATAGCAGGAAAAAAATGTTCATATCCACAACACACTCAACAAGGTGGAGCAGTGGTTTGTGTGCAGAGTAGATGTTTAATGTGAAACAATCAGGTGGGCTTTTGGTCTCACTCTGTTTAATAGCCATGAAAAAGACAGCCTGGTGGGTGTGTTCGCAATGTCACCACAAATTACTGTTTGCAATAAAGCCTTCTCCTGATGGCCTGGAAGACTGGTGGGTTTGCATCTTTAGCGAGAATTCAATAAACTTCACAACTTTCAGCAGATGTTGTTTTAATTGTTTTAATCCAATATATATACGCTCCATCCAGGCTTGGGTACTATTTTATGGAGCCACACATAGAAAAGTCAATGTCTTTTCAATGGATCAGCATTTGTTGGAATGTAATCCTTGTGGTGTCGTCTTTTTGAGGGTTATCTAGCAGCGTTTAGGAGTTATAGATGTAATGCTGAGGTCTTGAAGTAGAAGTGAGTTGATTTAGATGCTTAGTAGGGAGGAGACACAGACGTTTGCCTTTAGCTGGCAGGCATTGGTTGTTAGTTGCAGTAGCTCACCTTGGAAACCAATGATTTGCTTACAGTGCTTGTTTAAAAATGTTCAAATTATTTGTGAGGCTGCTTGTAATGACATGAAACATAGTGTGCTATCATGATGAATGCTGTCTTAGTAACAGTAACCTAAAACTCACTTGTGTGTCTCACTCTTTGCTGTTTTTGGTCAGATTTGAAGCAGATGTCTGCAGGCCTACTTTTTTCAGCCTGGGGCAGACGGCATACTTTCCATAGCTTATAGCCCTCACAGCCAGGGCTAAGTGGGTTTTAATAACACTTTGTCTAAACCAAGTGATGGACAGTCCTTCCGGCTATCATGGTTACTGTGTGTTTACTGTTTGACACATGTTCGGTATGTGTGTGTGTGTTTGTTAAGGAAAGGACTTGAGTAGACTGACTGGAACCCAGAGCTTTGGACTTGGAATCAGGGTTTTACCTGTTTCAGTAGCTACAAAACATGAGCTCATAGTAGAGGCCTTTTAAGTCCCATATCTTAATCGAGGAGCATGACTGTTAGAATATCTTAGATCATCAGTTTGCCCATTTGCTTAGTGAGATTGTCTATTTAACCCATAAAAAGCCAAACATCCACCATCTACCAAAATCATCTACTGACATAAATGGTTTAATCCCTGTTGTTCCACTAATACATGTAAATAATTGGTGCAAAATACTGTTTGTCATCTTTTCACAATCATCACATATGACCCATTTGGACATTCAGAGGCTCTGAACATGGAAACAGGGGCATCTTCTACAATATTGATTCATCAGTACATAAATATCTCATTGATTTACAGATAGCAAGATTTGGTTTCCTGGTGTGTCCACATACTGTATGCCGCCCCGCTTGTTGTAACATCTGTCAACATCCTTTTTTTATTCACGTGACTCTAGTAAAAGATCTTCCCATTGCAATTTTGCACAATACACCACTTTTGCTATACCTGAAAAACTATGTTTCACCAGTGCAAAAGCTTTTCATTGAAAAATGAGAATTTCCCATTAGGCAAATTTTTATGTGCAAGTTATATTTGTGAAATTTTAGGGTCAATGGAAAAGCGATGAGTGATGAGATAGGATGAAAACTGTGAAGAAACAGGTTTAAGAATTAAAGAAAGTGATGAAAGATCATCACCATAGATGAAAGCTAGAAGCACCGTTGTTGTTTCCACCACTAGACACAGCTCTGAGTGAAAAGAATGGAGGTTGATGGTTAAATCACAGCACTTTTCTCCACAGCTGAGTTTGATAGTGAGGTTTATGAAGGTATAAAGTTATTATGTGTTGTAAAATGGGGTATGTAAAGTTGTTATGACAGTTCTGACCTTGTTTGTCCGATTCTAAACAGATCTTTAATGTATCACAAACCACACAGATAATAACAGAGGTGAGCTATGGTTTCACTGTGGCTACCAGAGTTATCATGTAAACTATCAGCTGATGCAACATGTGAATATTTTGGTTGACTCAAAGAAAATTTGATGATAACATAATAAAAGTGCCTGTAAACCATGAGATTCATACTTTATTCAGTGACTCAAACAATCTGTAGATACATAATATTGATATGTTGGTGATTTTGGTCATTATAATTGTCATCTGGTACGTGACATCCCCCTGGTGTTGAGTTTGGAATAAAAACCCTACATATGACGCATTCAGTGTGGTACAATAAAGATGGTTGCTGCGGAATATAAACACAGGGATTAGAAAAATAAACATACACAGTTTTTAATTAGAACTGCTAACAGTACAGAATATCCACCTACCACACAGGATTCATAGCCTCAACTAAAATAAAGGGCTTGTCAGGAGATAGGTTTATACACTGCCTTAGAAACTCACTGTGTATGTCATAATTTTGCAAACGAGGTGTGCGTACATCCCTATGGGGAAAAGCAGAGGACGTTTTTGCTGCAGAAAAAAAGGAATTACAAAATAGCTGATCTAAATAGGATTGCCTCCAGGCTAACTGTACCCTGATTATGTTTCTCCGATAAAGAGGGATGGGAAGAGGGAGGGCGACGAGTGGGGGGGGATACAGTAGTGGAGATAAACGAGTGTGAATGGAGGCAGTGATGAGACAGAGATGGAGTATGGGAGGGAGAGAGGGAGGGAAAAGTTTTAGACCTCAAAAAGTTCTTTCTAGACTTTGCCGCACTTACCTTTTCTGCCCTTATTCCACTTACCTTTCACTTTCTTTCCATCCTCACAAGACCTGTGCAATTTGTCTGCAGAGTAGTACTTGAGGGCTTCTCTAGTGTGATCTGTGATAGGTAGAAAGGTGTGTTGTGCACTTGTGAGGGTGAATAAGGAAAATGTGGAGACAACTCCGCAAGCCACTTTGTTGTCAAATTATCCTCAGTACAGTATGTCACAAAAAATAAGAACTCATGTCAGTGTATAGAGTTGTATCTAAATGTATATGTGGTTCATCAGATCACACTGTAGAAATACACATGAAAGGCAGGAAACACATACAGTTACATTACAATTATAGAGAATATGGAATGACTATAGGAAGGATTGAGGAGGTGATGGTAGCCCTGTTCAGCTTATATGAAAGGTTTCTCTAGGCCTGCAAAACAGATGGTTTTCATTTTTGATCTGATGTTAATACAGACAGTGTAGTTCCAGTGCACTGCCCTTCACTTACTGTTGTTTTTTACTGAAGTGAATGACTGTAATTTAAAGGGGTCATATTTAACTAAACCCACTTTTATTAGTCTGTGGTTCATTTATTTGTGTATTTGGACCCTAATAGTTCATAAAGTTAGAATTTGAACCCTCCAGGTGCTGCAAAGCTATCTTTATATTGATTTTAGCAAAAATTGAATGGATTTCTACAAGCTGTTTTAGTTCCTATAACTAGTTACGTCACGACATTTGCACATATAAGGTCCAGAATTCCAACGGACATTTCTCCGAGTATTACATAATTGTTTATCAGCAGCAGTGGTTGTAGTAAAACTGAAAGTATGTCCAAACTTTGAGCCGATTACCTAAAATGTTCAAGTGTTGGTTGAACAGGGACAGAGCAGCACTGACAACAACCTGGAGGGGGCGGGGCCTGAAGTGGCTCATGTGCATCATGTGTTTTCCAATCCATAATTTCATTTAAAAAAGCAAGCTATTATTCCTTTAAACCTTAGAAACTAGTGCTGTTTCTGCCATAAATATGAGTAATGTTTTTACTGCTAACATATGTACTGCACATGTGTAGTTTAATAATGTGGTGACTTCCAAATTATTTTTTCTTTCCATTTAACTTTTCCTAAATGATTTATCAACACTTACTGTAATATCAACCTCTGCATTTTGCATTTATCTGTAAAAATCTAAATATTTTCTATGTTTAACTGACTGGCTGTGTAGATGTTCATAAAAGCTTACAGGAAATTCAAAGATTATTTTTTCAAAACAGAGAAAACTGAACAAAAACTGACTTTTTAAACAAAGTCTATCATTAGTAGACTGTACGATAAAAGCACTGTCATTTGTCAAACCACATGGGCTTTATTTGGTAATCAGTGTTGCAGAAGATGATGGTTTCTTCATGTTCACTATGATGTCTCTGAACATCCAAATGGGACAAATCTGATGACAGTGAAGGGTGAGAAATTGAATGTATCCTCAATTATTACAATTAATTGAAAGGATTAGTGGTTGTAAAGTTATTAAATATTGTAGGTCAGCAGGTGCTCTTTGCTTCTGGCTGTTTACATAGATGAATAAAGGGATGCTCACACTTCTTATCCTCTGTCATGCCGTAACAGCTATCCTCCTCAAATACCCATTTAGTCTGTCTAGTGCATAGAAATGAAAAGTGAAAACTCTGGGCTGGATTTGCAAGTCAAAAATCAAGTCTTTTTTTTTATGCAAGTGCAGTGATCCACTCTGCTGGGCTCTTTTCTCATTTGACAATAATGGAATTTATTTCAAGAAAATGATTGAGGCAAAAGAAGCTGTGCTGGGAACAGGTGGAATTACTTTACATTCACTGGCACCATTTTTTTTTTTATTATTATTTCCAATAAAAATGAAGTCAAAGTTGGTTATTATGATTAAAGAAAAATATGCTGTTCCTATTTTACACCATATTATTGAGTTGGATGACACTTCCAATACACATCTACTACCTGTCAAATCATGAGAAGATGTATTCAGAGCACCTTCCATTACCCCAGTGGATCCAGTTTTATTTTGGATGGTCCTGATGGAATTACTAGACCACTTAATACAAAATAGGCCAGCAATTTAACTTTTTCTATATCTGTTACAATGGAACAGTATTTTTAGAAGGAACATAAGACAGCTAAGTTGAATAGTGAATGAACTCAAGCTGTTATGGTCTGTTAGTTATCAATAAAACCATATGAGAGCAATGAACCCTCGGAAACATCATCAAAGTGGGGAACAAGAAGGCAGGTTGTTGCACACAAATCAACAGAAATGATGCCTGTACACATGCTTACAAACATACAATCATCAGCCATAACATTATGATCACTGACAGACAAAGTGTTCATAATGATTATTTTATTACAGTTAGACCTGTCAGTTGGTAGGATGTATTAAGCAATAATTATGGAAGAAAGAACAAAATGGACAGCACTAGAGATCTGAGCAACTCAGACAAGGGAGAAATTCTGATGAATCACTGGATCAGAGCATCTACAGATGTTGGCGTTTATTCTCATTGTAAAGTAGTTACCTACAGGGTTCCCATGGCGTCTTAAGTAATAAAAGTCTTACATTTCCAATTAGCATTTAATACCATAAAAAGTCGTTAAGAGGTATTAAATTTGATGTGGTAGGTCTTAACTTATATTGTCATAAACTTCTTGGCTATATTGTGTTTTAGTGTCTGTTAAATGTCCAAGTTGTAGAAAGTAATGTTGACCAACCCAAAAATTTATGTTGAAATTAGGAACCGCTTATTGCTAACTTTGCAGCCCCAGGTAAGAAATGACTCAGAACGGTGGCGAAGTGTTGGAGTAAACAAATACATTTTCCTAAATTCTAGGAGTCACAAATTTTTGTCATTATAGCCATGAAATGGGCATTAAATCAGAGACCTGCACAGGTTCGGGTACCTGCGAGTGAACCATGAAAAATGTTGCGTTGTGTCAGATGTCGGCTCGGGTCGGGTCGGAAGAACCAGCGCGCATTTCTAATCTGTGGTTTACAAAACGCCTGCAAAAAATAAATATTGTACTAATATAAAAGTCTATGTTGTAGTGAAATGTAAACACCCTTTTCCAAGATAAAAAGTA